>CAIGRF010039288.1:9853-23782 GCA_903798235.1 Fraxinus ornus | reverse complement strand
AAAAAAAAAAAAAAAAAAAGAGTAGTGATTTTAACTAAAATAAATATATTCAAACTACGACTTTTATTAGTTGCACCATATTTTAATTGTATTTAAGGTCCTTGATATTTACTCATTATAGTATTTATATTTCTGACTTGTTTCGATGTATTATTATTATTATCGATCTTCCATTATTTAGCACATCTCGTCTACAATAATGATTTTTGTTAAGAGTGTGTTTGATCCACATTATTTTGAAAGAATGTTCTGGAATAGTAAATTGATGGAGAAGGTGTGGTTGAAAAAGAAGGAAAAGTTATTGATGTGATGGAACACATTATTTTATTGAAGAATGTGTGGTTGAAAATGAGTAGAAGAATAAAAATGAAAATTTTAATGTGTACTAAACATGGACTAATATTCTAAAAAATACAATAAATGCGAAAGTACAACAAAATATTTTCCATGCATTTCAAAGTATGTAAACATAATATTTTGAAAGAAAATATCTATGAGGACGAGCGGCGCTAATTAATTAATTGAAGGTGAAGATTTGACGAGACGTATAATATTATAATGAGTAAAGGTTAAAGAATTTAAGCCCTTGTTTGATACACATTAAAATTTTTATTTCTTTCTTCTACTCATTTTCAACCACACATTCTTTAATAAAATAATATTTTTCATTACATTAATAACTTTCTTTTTTCAACTATATATTCTCCATCAATCTACTATTTAAAAATAAATTTTTTCAAAATAATGTGGCTCAAAAGTCAACACACCCTAAGTTGGACAAGGAGCATGGAGAGATGCTTTTGCCCATTTAGAAATGAACAGTGCTTCATTACCATAAGCATTGTTCACATTTTTTTTTCAACTATACATTCTCCATCAATCTACTATTTAAAAATAAATGTTTTCAAAATAATGTGGCTCAAAAGTCAACACACCCTAAGTTGGACAAGGAGCATGGAGAGATGCTTTTGCCCATTTAGAAATGAACAGTGCTTCATTACCATAAGCATTGTTCACATGGCACTAGTGGTGGCAAAAAAGCTCGGACGGCTCGGGCTCGGTTACATCGAGCCAAGGCCCGGGCCGAACCGAGCTCGAGCGAGCCGACCAATTAAAAAAGAATTTTAAATTTTTTTTATGGCAGCTTTCCGTAGGCAGCTTAAATTAAGCTGCCTTTGTAGGCAGCTTAAGATTTTTATTAATAATAAAAAAAAATTTCAAAAAATCGAGCCGGCTTGGCTCGGGCTCGGCTCGGCCCGCAAAGACTCGAGCTGAGCCTCAATTTTTTGGCCGAGCTCAGCTCGGCTCGGGCCAAAAAAAGTTTGGTCTAAAAAAGCTCGGGCTCGACTGGAGCTTTTTTTTTCCGGCTCGGCTCGTTGCCACCACTACATGGCACCTACGGTCCCTCACAAAGGAAGGCCTCACATGTATTTAAAAAAAATAATAATAAATTAGTGTGGGGTCCCCCTTTGTGAGGGGCTTGTAGGTGCCCTGTGAACAATGCTTCTTTGTGAACAATGCTTCTTTAAAAATTGGGAAATTGCAATTTACAAGCTGAGTTAGCGGATTTCTAGAAGGTTACTTCTAAAAGTCCTATGGAGCCTAATTTCTCTAAGGTTGAAGATTAAGTACCTTGTTTCACTTTTTGAAAAGATTAGGGCTTGTTCTCTTTACTTTTTTCAAACCGCTTTCTGTTTTCTATTTTTCAAAATAGTGAAAACGTGTTCTCTTTCCTATTTTCGAAAATGCGTTTTTGAAAACAAGTTAAAACTTTACAAAGAAAACTCAAAACGACAAATTTATCGTTTTGAGTGCTTTCAGTTATAATCAAACAAAAATTTTCAAAACGCGTTTTTAGTGTTTTCAAAACAATTTTTCAAAATGTCAAAAAGAACACATTTTCAACTCTCAAAATAAACATTCAAAACACAAAACACAAAATGAATTCAAAACTCAAAATATAAAACTGAAATACAAAGAGAACGGTCCCTTAGACTTCATCCGTAGCATCTTCGTCTCAATATTTTAATCTAGATTGACACGTGACAATCCACAATACAACCCCATTTTCATAATATGTTATGTATGATCGTGCTAAAGGACATATCTGTTGAAATATAAAATGTATAAACTTCTTCTAAACACATACGACTTTCTGAACGTAGATAATTATATGTACAAATGGATCTTATATTAAAGATGGAATTAAATCATACATTTTAAAATATACAATTATTATGGCTATTATCAATATTATTGTAAGAGCATGAACCACATGATAAAAGTTGGTAATTGGGCAATGTGATCTTGTTTTATCCGTAGAATGCACTTGTAGCCACAAAATAATTCAATCTTCAACCCTAAAAAAACGTCACAAACAAGCTCAATTTCTAGATTGAAATTTATGCCGGCTTGGTATTGAAATATCAATGAATTAAATGTCCCGTCATTTTGATTTTTTGTGTCATGACTTTGACAAATTTGGTTACAAAGTGGGATATTCCAAATATATGAAAGTTTTGATAATGATATTCTATATTTTTTAGATTATGGGTAATTTTAGAATCCACTTATAATTAAAATAAGACACTTGGATTCGTGCTCACAATATTAAGAGACAAATTAGAGGTCGTTGATTAAGAATTTTAGAGATAAATAAACTTTTCTTTCACATTTGTCTTTTAAGGACGATCTTGAGAGTCAAATTTGTCCTAAATAAATTTGATGGGTGGTTTCTATTACTTTCAATATATATATATTTTTTTACGAATATCTATTTCAACGTCAAAAAAAAAAAATTCCAAAATCCTGCAACCCCCACTTGCAATCAAGAAATGAAAAGAGCACAATAATTTTTTTAAAAAATAATTTGTTAAATACCTTTAAGAACAATCAAATACGATTACATCTTGACCGACTCTGTCTTTTGTTGGATTGCAAATCGTTGAACTTGAATAAAACGACTTAGTTCTTTACTCTAGGGTAAGGAAATTGATGGAAACTTACCAAACTCATCAGGAGAGACTGATTCAAATTATATTTGACTAATTTCAGTTGATCTTCCAATATAGAAAGTGAAAATTACAAAATTAAATTGGACATAGTATCCATTTGGTCTTAGGTTAATTAAAGAGGAATTACAAGAAAAAAAGAAAGGGTAACTAAACCAAATGAAAGCCTATGAATAAGTGTGAAATCCCCAATTAAGGAAAGTAATTACCAGATAGTCTTACGTTAATATATTTTTCAAATAATATTTTAAAATTTCCGTTTTGCAGTGAGAATTTATTTTTATTTTTTTATTATGATAGTTATATTATATAAGAATAAATATAAATAATAAATTCATGTATAGTTGAGTAAACGAAATAAGTAATAATTTCACGTTAACATATCTGTAAAAGTTCATCTAAATTTTCATTTTAAATAATAAAGACATATTTAGGGTGAGTTTGAGTCACAATATTTTGGAAGAATGTATTCTGGAATAGTAGATTGATAGAGAATGTGTGGTTGAAAAAGAATGAAAAGTTATTGATGTGATGTAAAATACTATTTTAATAAGAATGTATGGTTGANGGTTGAAAAAGAAGGAAAAATTATTGATGTGATGAAAAATATTATTTTATTGAAGAATGTGTGGTTGAAAATGAGTAAAAAAATGAGAAGAAAATTTTAATGTGTACCAAACAGGAGCTTAATATACTGAATTAAACTTATGTTTAATTCAAGTTTATAAATTATTTATAAATATTTAAGTTACATTTATCCATGTATTTCGAAATATTCATAAGCACTCCTTATTTATTCACGGCTCATTTTTATCTATTTATAATTTAAATATACTAAATAAAATTACTCAAATTTGACAAGGACATTTGAATAAAAATTGATTAGCTTGGTAAGCAGTCAAAGTCGGCAATATGAAAATGAAAGTCAACGGCCTTCTATTGCTGAAAATAATCCTCAACTAGGAATGAAGATGGGATAAAGTCGATATAATAATTATTTCAAACTAAATTCTTTGTATATTTGATTTATAAATTAGATAATATAGTTGACGAATTTTGCTACACAACTATTGTAATTAATAAATATTAAATTTTGAATAGTTCTACTTACTAAACGTGATTTCTAACATTAGTCGAACTTGAAAAATAAAAACAACTTGGAGAGTTATATAATTTTAAATTTACTGTTAGTCTTCGATGACAAAAATAACAATTATCTTCTTGCCCGACATATATAATAGTAGAAGCCCGAACAAATTAATAAAGTTGGTAACGGCTACTCCCCTCCGTGACCATACTTTAGTCGAGCAGATGACTCTGTACTAAAGATCAACGGCTCATCACACATGTATTTTCCTTATTCATAAAACCTCATGGGGATATTTATCCTTGATACTTTTTGCCAACACAATCAACATCCCTCGATTGTCCAGGTGCTATACACGTACAATTATATTGATGCTAGAGAGTGGGGGCATGTGTATACCCTACCTACAGTAGGATAGTCCTTGCTTATTCGATTGTGTTATAATGATATTTCGTTACGATGTTTTTCATAGTTTGACTCCAACCTCCATCAATTGAACAACTTGAAGAGTTATATAATTTTAAATTTACTATTAATCTTCGATGACGAAAATAACAATTTTCTTCTTGCCCGACATGTATAATAGTAGACGCCCGAACAAATTAATAAAGTTGACAACTACTACTCCTGTTTGTGACCATACTTTAGTCCAACAAATGACTTTGTACTAAAGATTAACGGGTCATCACGCATGTATTTTCTTTATTCATAAAACCTCATAGGGGTATTGATCCTTAATACTTTTTGCCGTTACAATCAATATCCCTCGATTGTCCAGGTGCTATACACGTACAATTATATTGATGCTAGAGAGTGGGAGCATGTGTATACCCTCGCTACAATAGGATAGCCCTTGCTTAGCTAGATATGATATAACAATCGCAATTTTTACATACACTTGTATAATTCTTCTTCCTCCAATACTTTTTCTTACACCGATTTGGCCACCAAAGAGAAGTCCTCCACTACCCTTTTTTGTAGGTTTTGGGCTGTTCAAGCCATTGTCAACAGAGGACGAACAATTACACTAATATTATTAGTCAAAAATCTTGTTCGTGTATTAAGTTGGTCTCAAAATTTTAAAAAGAAATAAGTTAATTTTTAAAATTTTCATTAGAGTTGTTGCACTTCTCAATGACCGAGACATTCACAACTCCCGCAACGATGAGTCCTGCCCAAACATCTTTCTTAACATCTGTAACAAGTACAAAACGACATTCCACAATCGTGTTTGCTGAATAAAAAACTAAAAGTAAAAATAAAAGTATTATTCTGAAATGGAAATTCCAAAACCAGATTTGTTTTTACGACTCATGGTTATAGAAAAACGGTTACAGGTTTTGACCATAGAGCTGTTTGCCGGCTGTAATTGTGCATGTATTATATAAACCAAATATACATCTTTTTATATTTTTATACATATATATAAGCGTGTTGAACAGTCAAAATAGTATCATATAAATACTTCTTCAAGAATATTTTTGCGTCTCGATGAAACAGCTGAAACAGTCATTCCTGAATATAAAGAATTCTGGGAGTTTTTTTTTCTTTTTGTTTATATAATTGATTGAGCGTAAGGTTGAGTTTTTTGTTCATGAAGTTATTGAACAAGAATTTCGGTTCTTGGTTTTTGATTACGCCATGTGGGAAGTTGAATTTTTGAAGCTTTGATTGCTTGAGAGTATTGAATAATTCATAAAAAGAATTGGGGGGTTTTTTTTCCCCTCTTTGATTGAGTTGATATAATGTTTCATTCAATGGATTGTGAATGGGTATTTTGATGGAATTGCAAGTGTAAAGTTAGGATTTTTATTATTAGCTTTATGGGTTGTGTTTGTGGAAAACCCTCTTCAGCTATCAAAGATAGCGAGGAGAGCCCAAAGCAGAGAGAATTGATTAGAAAGGCATCGAAATTGGCTCAAAATATTTCGTCGAGAAGACAGGAGAGTTTTAGGGTGAAGGAGAAATTGGAGAATGGTGTACTAAGAATTAGGTCGGTTGATAAGAAGGGGGAGAGTTTTAGGGTGAAGGAGAAGTTAGAGAATGGTGGTGTAAGAATCGGTTCGATTGACAAGAAAGGGAACAGATCAAGGAGGGTGAGGGATGATCACCACGAGAACAACATAGAGAATTGTGAAGTTGTGAATAATTTTCCCTGTATGGGAAGTGTTCCCAAAGCTTTAGAAGGAGAACAGGTTGCAGCAGGATGGCCATCTTGGCTCGTCATGGTGGCTGGTGAAGCGATCAGGGGATGGATTCCACGTAAAGCTGACACCTTTGAGAAACTGGATAAGGTTTGATTTGTTGATTGCTAGTAGTTTCTTGATCTTATCTGGATAGTGAATTTCATCTCATGGTTTTAGTTGTTTTACTTTCTCTTAATTGCTATCTTCACGGATTTGCATATTTGTGTTTTGATGACGATGAGTACTGTATTGATGCTTGTGTTATTGTTAAAAAACTGTCATATTGAAGCCTTTGAAGTTCTGCAGTAATGGTTTCAAAAGTAGGTCTGGTCTATATTATAGATGAAATTCTCAGAAGTGTAGATTTTTTCCTATCAATTTAAGGGAAGTATTGCATACAAACTTTGCATAATCATCGAACTTAAAGTTCTGAAGAATGAAGGACTAACAGTGGTGACGTTTAGATCATGCAATGGATGCAATCAAGCAAATCGTGTCATAGGCACTTTAGATTCATTAAAAATGGGTTTAAGCATTGGAGTTAATGGAAATTCTGAGAATTAAAATTATTTGGTGTGATATATAAATTCCATATGAATCACAGGCCTCTTAAGAGATTTCAATTAATCAACATCTCTTGTTGGATGTTCTGAACACTGAACTGGCGTGCTTTGTCTTGCTGCAAGTCTGTAACTATTATTCCTATAACTTGTTATTAGACTGTCAACCATGCAAATGTTATATTTATATGATTGGTTTTAGCTCTTTTGTGATGTCATATTGTTGTTTCAGATTGGTCAAGGAACTTACAGTAGCGTGTACAAAGGTCGTGATCTCCTGAATAATAAAGTTGTTGCTCTGAAAAAAGTGCGTTTCGATAATTTGGATCCTGAAAGTGTAAAGTTTATGGCAAGGGAAATCCTCCTTCTTCGACGACTCGACCATCCAAATATAATTAAACTAGAGGGCTTGGTCACGTCTAGAACGTCGTCTAGTTTGTATCTTGTTTTTGAATATATGGAACATGATCTCACTGGCCTTGCATCACTTCCTGGAGTAAAGTTTACCGAAGCTCAGGTTCTTTTACATCATTTGTTCATTTTTACTGTTATTGATTAGCAATATGTTGTTCTTGGTTTATGTTTGTTTGGATTGAACATGACATGGACTTGGGGCATCCATTACATCATTAATTTTCTAATTATAATTGATTAATGCACCCACACTGGAATATAAAAGCCAAAACCTCTGAAAGATTGACCTTTTATTTTTTTTTTCTTGTTATTTAGACCAACTAATTATATATATTTTTGAATATTAGGTGAAGTGTTACATGCAACAGCTGCTGACTGGACTTGATTATTGCCATAGTAATGGTGTCCTGCATCGAGATATCAAGGGTTCAAATCTTTTAATTGACAATCACGGCAACTTGAAGATCGCAGATTTTGGCTTAGCAAGTTATTTTGATAATCATCAAATAGTTCCATTAACTAGCCGTGTTGTGACCTTGTGGTATCGGCCACCAGAACTTTTATTTGGAGCAACTCACTATGGTGTTGCAGTGGACTTATGGAGTGCTGGTTGCATACTTGGGGAATTATATGCAGGGAAGCCGATCATGCCTGGTAGAACAGAGGTATTAGAAACCTGTCTTTCACTGTTGCAGAAATATCAAATGTCCTCAACTGCCCTTTCTTGAATTTTTTTTTTTCTCTTTCCAAGAAATATTGCACGCTCGATATACCCAAGCCATTTTTAATGTCCAATTTTCTTTTCTTTTCTTTTCTTTTCCTGCACCTGTACGCCTGTCTCTTTTATTTCTTTTCCTGGTGGAGAAGAGACGAAGTAAACAAATACATGGAATGAGTTTTACTTACACCTTTTGAGTCAGTTATGGGTTCTTTACTGGGTATTTTCATAATTTGACCTTGACAGTTTGACATTTATCACCAGCAAATATTCTGTGGCAGTTGTGAGGGTGGTTTAAAGATATAAAAGTGTTGTTTACCTTCACTTTTTGTCTGAATATTGCTGTTAGTCTTCAAATGAACATTGGCAATTGCAGGCCTTACGACTTTAATGTCCTCGGAAGTGGCATCACTATATGGGCTTATTGAATGGGCATTGTTAATTATTTGATCTTCTAAGTAGCATATTCATTATTAGTAGAAACATTTGCAGTCAGTGATGGTGGTTAAGAGAAACGTAAAAGAGTTGATTCTATGCCCACGCTAGATTTTATAATGAAGAATGCCTCTGCATGGATATAGAGCATGTTTGGCTGAGTTTAACCAAACGTGCTCTATATTCATATTTGAGATTAACTTTTACGTTTTCTCTAAGCTTAGCCAAACATGCTTAATGTACTAGCTTTAATTGCGTGTTTGTCTTGGTTGCTTATGACAAGCGGCAACATTATGGGTGTGATATTTCCTCAGTCCATTATTTATATAGATTTCTTTGACTTTGTAGGTTGAGCAATTGCACAAGATTTTCAAACTTTGTGGTTCACCATCCGAGGATTATTGGAGAAAATCAAAATTACCTCATTCGACTGGATTTAAACCTATTCAACCTTACAGACGGCGAATTGCTGAACTCTTTAAAGATATTTCTGGTCCTGCAATAGGCCTAATAGAGACCTTACTTTCTATTGACCCTGCAATTCGAGGAACTGCCGCTGCTGCTCTCAAGAGTGAGGTAAGCGTCTCTCTCTTTCTCTGTTTGGATTTCATTGGAGTGATAAAGATATAATTACATTCTTACTCTCCCAGTAATAGGAAAAGGTTGAGCTATGTTGATGTGTTGTGTATTTTAAAATACATAAGTTTCTAGTAATATTAAGATCGATACTCCATTGTTCTAGTAGTATAAGTATGATAGTTCATTGTTCTAGTGACATTAAGTTTCTAATAACACAGAGTTTGTTCCAAGTCTTAAGAATAAAGTGTCTCATTACTGATGTTTTTTTATTAATACTGTTTTTCTCCAACAGTTCTTTACGACAAAACCATTTGCTTGTGATCCATCAAGTTTGCCAAAATACCCTCCCAGCAAAGAGATTGATGCAAAATTACGAGAAGAGGAAGCTAGAAGGTATGTTCTGTTACAGTTGCTGGCTTGAATGACCAGTCTGGCCATATAATTCTCTTGATTCTTCTCTTCTGATATCTTTTGTAAAGGCTGAATTACAATTTTACTTCGTGTCATAAAGATAAAAACTCTACATTTCTTTGTGCATTTTCATGACATCATTCTTATAAAGTAATCGACCTTTGTTAGAATTAGCAATGACTCCAATAGAATGGCGAACTATGATCATGTATCTACCCCGAAATTTATTGTTGTTATTTGTAAATAAGCCTAATTGCCTTGACGAGGCACTGTCAATTGACTAGCCTACTTGTGGCATCCAGTTTATAAATTTCTGTTTTGTCTTATTGTAAGTTTCTCTTTTAACTTGTATAAATAGATAATTTACAAAGGGATGCCTAATGTTTGTTTACCAACTTTTACAGGCGGGGAACCCCTGGAGTTAACGGCCATAGGGGTGACAATGATGCAAGAAGATCAAAAGAAATGCGGGCAGCTCCAGCACCTGATGCCAACTTGGTGCTTGCTAGGTCAATGCAGGTATATGGAAAGACTGGTTAAAGTTTTTATCCATTTCTGTTTCTCTATCTTCTTCCATTTCGCCCCTCTTATCTTTCTTATTTTTATGATTTTGGTTCAAATTATAAGGCCGCTAGAGTGCTGATTGTTCTCCAGATTTACACCATAAGAAGTCGACATTATTCTGAACTTTTAGGTGATAAACCTATTGGGCCTTCTCCAGTACATAGAATAACGTCCAAACTTTTTGATTCATATTAACAAGTTATATATCTCTATTCAAATTCTAACGTATTAAAATACTACTTTTATGTCTGCAATTTAAGTCTTCTTCCAATAACAGTATGTACTGTTGAAAGATAAGTTTACTTTTCTCTTTCCATTTTTTGTCTTGAGGTCACTTCTGTCCTTTCTTAGCTACTTACCATTGCCATAAGAACTAAACTGTTTTTTGAGTGGTCAATAGTATGGCTAGAAAAATAATGTTTCTGAGCAATTTTTTATGGAAAGTGAAGCCAAATCTTCTCAGAACTAGTAAAATTAGTTCTTGATGACTCGTATTGGGTTTATGAAAACAGAACACCTGTTAGTTAAGTATGCTAAAATAACATCGCCACGATGTTCACCTCGTGCTCAGCCTATTTCCTGGCAATTCAAATATGCATCAAATAGATGTAGCTTAAGAATTTGATACTTCGTTAAGCGTTGGAAAAATAGTTAGTTATTTTAACATTGCTTAATGCTTACATCAATTTTACATTTCAAAAATGGACCTTTAGCTTGTCCACATGACTTAATACAGAAGAGAGCATCCAAGGGAAAGCTATATATTTGTAAGGCAAATGGCAAAATAAACAACCAATAGTCTAAGCTATTAAAAAGGAAAAACAAGTTTACACGGGTAGAGTTGTGGCATTGAATTCTTGTACACCAAATGTCTACCCAAGGCTTACTCCAATTGTAAGATGGTTAATTCTAGTTGACATTGTTGTAGCCTTCCGAACATGATTTGTTTACACATACGGCTCACCCTCTTACCAAGTCTTGGTTTTATTCTTTTACAGAGAAGACAGGGCCATTCCAATCGACTCTTAAATCCAAAGAGTCGAAGTGAGGCGTTTAACCCTCATATGGAAGAAGCAGCTTCCGGTTTTCCAATTGGTCCACCTAGACGTACACAATATTCGAAAGCAAGTAGCAAAAATATGTTGGAGGATCCTCTGCAGAAAGTTTCTCATTCAGGGCATCTTGCTCCAGAAATGGGGTGGACATTTTCCGGGAAGAAACATGATGATATTTCCATTGTTTCAGCCCGAGCTGATTTATCCACACTATCTGGTTTAGTGGCATCTAGGGCTTTGTCTTCTGTAGAATGCGGTGATAAATCAGAATCGTTTGGAGATCCCACAGGACAGCAGGATAGGAGACGTCACGATACTTTTTCTAGTTCTCGTCAAATGGAAAATGGAAGATCTAGTACCAAAGAACCTGTTAACGTGAGTTTCTGAACTTCATATATCTGTGAACCATCGTAAATCTTGTGTTTTTACTCACTCACATTTTCTTGTAATATTGATCACGGTAGTATAGCATTATCAATTAATCCAAAACAATTTATATGTATATATACACCTAAGTTTCACATAGCAGTAGATCCTTAGTTGCTAAATCCTTAGTTTCTTATATTTCAGTTCTTTATCATCTCCCTCTTTTAAGTTTATGAACTTGATATCTAAACGACGATTCTGTTTTCTCAGGATGGACATGGTTCCAGAGGGAACAAGATGCATTTCTCTGGTCCTGTACTTGTCCAGTCAAACAATATGGATCAGATGCTTAGAGAACATGATCGTCGGATACAAGAAGCTGCTCGACGCCTGAGGCACAATAAGACTAGAGCAAGTAAAATCCGGCTGCACTAGAGGCAATTGACATCCAATCCGGCACATGTCTCGAATCATAAAATAGAATAGGACCATTTAGAGAGAGATTTGTCCCTGCAAACATTTACTTTTCTGTATATTTGCTTTGTGAGGGATTAATCCTACTTTTTGTATTTTAGCTTGATCAACTCTTTCTGTCAAACTGAAAGTAAAATAGAGTTAATTGCAAAGAAGAAATTGATTTTTTTAGTTGATGGCTGGGTGATGGCATAGGAGCTGGTTTGAGAGTTTAATAAATTTTTAGTTAAAAATATTTTAGGGCATGTTTGACAAAGCTTATAATTGCTTATAAATCGATCAAACTCAATTTTTATCCATGCATTTCGTAGGATTTATACATTTTATCTATTCATGATTCACCCATTACTTAGGACCAACATCTTATCATTTAATAAAATACTTGTAAAAATTATTGAAATATGATCTCATGATAGTTTAGGTCTCACAAGAGACTTATAATGTTGTTCAACTGCATCATAGAACATGCATTTGATGATCCCTCGTAATTTTACGCGCGTGCACGAACTATTGAAAGGTTGGAGAATACAAACCCTCCACTACAACAAAAAGAGTTTTTTTACGGTATATGTTTACGGCGTGCAATTAACGAGTGCCGAAAGACAGACTTTTTATGGCGTGTAAAAAATGTGTGTCGTAAATGATCAATTGCATGAAGTATTTACGGCGTACATTTTTTGCACGCCGTAAAAATTGATTATTTANAATTGAATAGATTAATTGTTAAATATAATTAATTATGTTATGGAAAAACCTGATTTTTGAAATTCTAAATCATTGGGTCTGATTTTTTATTTTGTGGAAGATAATGCTTGAACCATGAATTTTTCTCTTTAATTTTCCCTTTTCAATGGCCTAATTAACGTTAGAGGTGAACGGTTGGCTTCAAGACCTAGAGGCAGAGTGGAGATTCTGAAGAGTAGAGACAGTCGAAATCGGCTTCTAGTTTCAATTGGGCATCCCTTCCAGTTCCACCCCCTGGTTTTCCCTTTTCATTGGCCCAATTAACGTTAGAGGCGAACAATTGGCTTCAAGACTTAGAGGCAGATTGGAGATTCTGGAGAGTAGAGACAGTCGAAATCGGCTTCCAGTTTCAATTGGGCGTCCCTTCCAATCCCGCCCCCTGGTTTTCCCTTTTCATTGGCCCAATTAACGTTAGAGGCGAACAATTGGCTTCAAGTCCTAGAGGCAGAGTGGAGATTCTGGAGAGTAGAGACAGTCGAAATCGGCTTCCAGTTTCAATTGGGCGTCCTTTCCAGTTCCGTCTCTCATTTAGGAACTACTTTTCCATTGTGTAAGGTAGGCTGTAATCTTTATTCTTTCCTCGATCTTTAAAGATTTAGCCTTTTTGCTGAAGAATGTAAAATATGATATCTTTTTTAGCCAACCGATAAATATTTGTTGTCTAATATTGCTGCTGAAAAACCCACATTGAGGAGTAAAACGTAATATTTTGAAGATCTTGAATGTCATATTATCTTCAAGTGTTAAGCCAAACCGTCGGTATCTTTTTGTATTGAGTGGTTGCTGCACATGTTTTTTTCTTTTCATTCTACAATTTCTTGGGCACGTCTCATTAGTTAAATGAGCTTTTATGGTGATTGAAAATTGATTTTACAGAGACTTTTGGTTTTACTAGGAAATAATTGAAGTACTTGCAAATGTCTCCGGCATAGAATTTGATATTCCAGCAAACTTCTGTGAGTAGGTCTGTACCTTTTTCATATGTTTGGTATCGATGATTGGAAAATATTGAGAAAGAAAAAGAAACTAAAATCTAATGATATCTGAGGAATTTTGTTTACATTTAAGGCTTTTTGGGAAGCAAATTGATTTATTCATTCAGTTGTATATGTTTTGTTTTATGTCTTTGGGTATTCTTTCTTTCAAGAGAAAAGGAGTATCGATATTCTAAGAATGAAACAATTATTGATGGACGTCCGATTTCTAAAGGAAAGCTAAAGACTTTGAGTCAAGAAATGATAGAGGTTGCTCATCGTTTTGTGTTGTATATCAGCGATGAAGTTGAGCCATATATAACGTAATGAAGATAGTAAATGTATTAGTTT
>CAIGRF010039283.1:11903-22653 GCA_903798235.1 Fraxinus ornus | reverse complement strand
GTTTCTTCTTTCGTGATCATTATAAGATCAGAATCAAATTTTGAGTCATAATCTTGGACAAATGACAGCCTGAGGCGGCCGTGGCTTCTTTTAGTTTGCAGATAAGAATGCCTAAATGGGGCATCGACTGCCTTGATGATTAGCCTTCCATCTTCGTTTTTTTCGATTTTTGGGAGTTGAGGGGGCGGGGACTTTTTGTTTAAATTTGATATGTTAATGTCCTTGGAAGCAATTTAAGGATTAGGGTTAAATTTTAAGTTGTAGCCCCTAAAGTTTTAAATAAATACAAGTTGGACCTTAAAGTTATGAATTTCCGTTAAATAAAGAATTTCGTTAGTTTTTCCGTTAAACCAATAAATTCTGTTTTATAGCCACTTTTTATATACAGAGATATGAAAAAACTGAACCGACGAATCATAGTATCATACGCACAATTTATTGTACTGTATGCATAGGACAGTGTCCCGTGATTTGACCCAAACCAGATAATACACAACGGATATCATAAATAATTTATTGTACCTCCGAGGACTCAGATGTGGCGTCAAATTCTTCTGCTAATATCTGTCGGTGGTAAACACACTCGTCTATTTCTACCATTTTGCTGTATTGACATATTACATTCTTTAGATTTATTATCGATGAGCTTTGCTAATTTAGATTGAATTTAAGTGATTGTAACATTGAATTTGTGAGGAAAATGAATAAAGTAGTGATTAAACTGTTGATTTTATAGTGGTGGTAGGTGTAATTCAAGATCTGGAAACTGACTTGGAGTTATTTCAGTTTGAAATCTTAAATTTATTAAGTTCATGGTCTGGTTATTTAATTTTAGACGTGACTTTCTTTTTGGGTCCAATAATTCATTTGTTTAATTCGATGGCTATGAGTGAAATTTGATTGTTTGGAGAAGAATTGATATTTCAGTGTAGGATACCGTGTCTAGAAATGCTGTAATGCAAATTATTGCATGTTTTGCTAAGCTTAAGATTTGCTGACAGTGAGATTTTATGTGTTATACACTGAGTCTTTGTCAAGACGGGCGTTTTATTTCTCAAGAGACTATGTCTATATCCTAATCAAGGATGGATCTTATGATTCTGTCGTTTATGTATTGTTGCTCGGGTTGAAAGCCAGTTTTAGTGAATATAGTACAGCCCGTCAAGCCTGGCCATTGTTTGGATGAAAAGGTTAAAAGTGATAATGCATCCAGAATTTTATATAATACCTGGCTCCACATATTACTGCTGGGAGATTGAAGGCATTAAAGCCAATAGCTTTTATACAGTAAATAAATAAACTAGTAAAATACAAAAAAGGGATGCTTGGTGTTTCAACTATTGGGGGTGTTGATGAGACAACATTCTATACTTATCTAACCATGTTGCAGATTTTTATCTAGTGGTATTAATATTTATTCCCTGGTCAACACATTATAATTTTTCATGAATTAGAGTAGTGATTTCAGTACTGAATCATACTAAACCTGGTTTCGACAACTCTCAAATAGGGCCTTCATGTTATTTGTTTCCCGAAATGTTTGATCTATGCATTATCCACCAAAAATCTTTCTGGTTGCTAGATAAAAGTTGGACATCCAGAGACCATGAGGCCTGCTGAGTATCACTAACTGAAATGTGAACTGGATATAATGCAATTGTAAAGCATTTGAGGGCTATCAAATCATTAGTGATGATTGGAAGCTTGATTTATTATATTTTTCTTTCAATAATGTTTGGAGTACACAGCTCATCCCAACTTCTTAGGTAAACGATTCACATTAAATGGCAGGCTATATGAATCATGATGCGTACTTTTTTCCTTTTAAAATGGATCTCCCTTCTTGTGAGTAAATGGATTAAACCTGACTTGAAAGAGAAAAAAGAAAAAAGAGCCCTAGAAGTTTCAGACTCTTCAAAGATTTTATCTTTTGACAATTCCTTTTATCCTGAACTCAAAGTCATTGGTGCCTTTTACTTGTTCTAAAGCATGCCAGGGAAGTTAAGAGGAGGAAGTTTGTAATGGGCTTTGAGAGAAAAGCTTTTCATACAGGGTTATAATCTTTTTGTTGTGCATATCTCTTATTTTTCCATGTATTTTTGGAGCCAATTTATGTCATCTTGCAGTTTTACATCGGTTCTTGCTTTATGTTTTACTACTTTCCACACAACTATGCAACGTTTAATCTTTGGATCTTGAAAAAAATCAATCAAAATAATATACATCATAATTCTTTTTATTGTTTTTATGAGCAGAATAGCTTAGATTTTTCCTTTTGTTGGTAGACTTTCAACAAGCTGAAAGTTTTATATAAGAATCGTACTTACTTAAATATTAATTTGGGCTTTTCTTGGGCTATATTATGATATTCACAAGGTTCTCTTCAATGACTTTTATTAATTCAGTACAGACTGTTGTTTGCGTGTGATTGTTTTTATGACAATCAGTTAAGCCATACTTGAAGATATTCGAACACTAGAGCTGTTTAAGATGAGTAGGAATTTCTTTGATTTTTTCTGATGCTAAGGGTTCAGAAAGTCACTTGGAGTTTGCTGGAGATTTGTGCAGCATGATTGACTTGTATTTCTGAAATATTCTAAATTGTTGATTACACTTCATGCATTTTGAGAGCTGTCAATTGATGGAAATAGCGGGATACGTCTTTATGCAAAAATTGGTTTCCTTGTGAATTTTGATATTGTTAAGTTGATAGTTTTAATGACTAAACGGTCAACAGTCTAAAGGCTCATCATGACTGATTAAAAAGAACAAGGGAAAGTAAACTGCAGAACTTCATTTTGAACTCGATAATCAAATTGAGCCAATTATGGTTCTTTTAATTTTCTGTAACTCTCGTATTCATGTGGACTTTTGGGTTTGAGTAGGGTTGGAGGTGGACTGTTTACTGTTACTACAGAATTTTTATTTTTATTAAAAAACATCATCTTGCTCCAGATTCTTCTAAGTTTTAAAAAAAGTTCCCTGAAAAAACTATTTGCAGCCATTTTGTTGAAATGATCATTTTGGAACTTAAATGACATATTGTTGATTTTAATAGAAGAAACACTAGACTGTGAGTTTTGAAGTCTTTGTCCATCTTTCAGGTCTGTGGTCTCTAGCTTTGAAGAGCGAAGAAAAAGAAGTTTACAAATTAATGCGGTGGTGAAAACTGTACAATTTAT
The DNA here is from genome assembly GCA_903798235.1 of Fraxinus ornus. Classification (NCBI taxonomy): domain Eukaryota; kingdom Viridiplantae; phylum Streptophyta; class Magnoliopsida; order Lamiales; family Oleaceae; genus Fraxinus; species Fraxinus ornus. The sequence goes on along the minus strand of CAIGRF010039283.1, from coordinate 19,471 downwards.
GAGCACTTTTATGGGGTGAGAACTGGGCATATGATGGTATTGGATTCGACATGGAGGTACGAGATGAATCAAGGCCTTCTACTGATACATGGCGGACTTCAGATTTTGTCGAAAAAATTGGATCTGCTTCCTTGGATTCTAAAGGAGTTCTGAGGAATAGAGAAACTACTGATGACAATGAATACGGTACATGGTCATATCAAGCAGCATCTAGGATCCTCTGGACGACTGGAATGCTTTCTGAACCAATCCCAAATGGTTTCTACTCTATTGTTCCTGTGAGCACTTAAATTGGTTGCGATAAATTAACTAATATATTATTGCTATTGCTTAGGAATTTAAGCCTTTTAATTTTCTGAAAGCACGAACCATTTAATCTGGACATGTTACTGAGTGTTAATGTACGTCTGTACCATTCCAGATTTTTCAGTTCTTGTCATCTATGAAGAAAGTAAAAATTATTGGAAGACTTTAATTTACTTAATTTGCACTCTTATGTGAGTTTTTGTTATGATCAGTAAAGAAAAATATTGACTAATAATCCAAGGTGGTAAAGTCCCATCTTTGTGTTGGCTAAAAGTGATAAATTTGCATTGAAACATCCAATATGTTCAAAGATCTTGAAATAAAATCTTCGAGCTCTTGAGAGAATTTGCACACTCTAACTGAATGGCATTTCTTCATTTCAACATAATCTGATTTTCCAATTTTTTCAAATCGAGATATATGTTTTCATCGGAGGAGAGTATTTTGAAAGCATGAAAATGATGTACTTCATGCTAGTGGATGAGACATGGGACCTATGGTTCCATATATTTCGCCTGATGTACCTTAGGAAACGATGAATGGTACATGACTTGAGGCATACGTTTGGAGTGGGAATTTGCCATTAATATTACACAATTTTATCTGTGTATCCGTGGTTTTAAGGACTATCATGATTTGGTATGAGATTAAATGAGTTTGTCTTTCAAATGAATCTGATTCGAACAAAATTTGCTGTAGGATCATTTTAGAGCACTGAAATTTATAAGAAAATTCTATGCTGAACAAATGTTTAGTTCGCATTGTTTCACTTTAGAACCTTTGATTAGCAGTCATATAAGTGGTACAGTAGGAATTTATGTGACAAATTGAACGACCATTCATTTCTATTGATAATTAAAAGATCTATCAAATTGTAAGGGCCACAAGAGGTGATATCTTTCTGTGCAAGATTAAATGCGACATGGATTGCATTTTTCATACTTTAATGCAAGACTATTTATAATTTTCTATATTAACACGTCATTTACAGTAATTAAATAGAAAATGTCTGAATACTTCATATTTTAACGCTGGAAATAGCCAGACCTCCCCGGGGTCATTAACACCTTTTTAGTTTAGGAACTCCTTCCTACTACATTCAATTATTTATTGAGCCCGGTGTAAATCCTGTCATAAATCTAGTTGCTTCAACTATAATGCATGCCAGAGGTTCTGATGCTTCACTTCCCTACCACTTTTGGTTTATACTTGTGGTTTTATTGTCGCTCATACGGATTCCATTAGCTTTATTTTTGTTTTAACATTTAAGAGGCAGTTTCTTAGTGATGTCATTATCTTTAGGATAAAAAGCTCAAGGAACTTTTTGAAGATATACCTACTCTGGAGGAGCTTCATGCTTTGGAGTTTAATGGTTTGAGAGCTGATGTAATTCTTGTAGATGCAGAGAAAGATAAGAAGCTGTCTATGTTAAAGCAGCTAATTGTAACTCTGGTAAAGGGTTTGAATTCAAATCCTGCAGCGGTGATAAAGAAGATCGCTGGATTGGTGAATATTTATTGGCTCTTCTATATTTTAGCTGTATATTTCATTTTTGGTTCCACCATAAAATTTGCAACTATTTTCCCCTTCTATTGATGTTTTTAGTAAGTTTGAATTAAGGTATAAACTCTACTATATTTGTCTTCTAGGGTTACTACCAAGCGAGCTCATCGCCCAGTTTGATGGGCAACTAAGTCCTATATCTCAGTCACGGTCGCCTATATTTCTTTCAGAAGCTTGGTAGAGAATATTTCAAGAGATTATTTAACCCTGTTGTTTGAAACATTTGAATTTACTTTTCATCTTTCTTATATATTTTTTGGTTCTTTCTTGTCCCTGTGGAATCGTATTTAACACTAGGCAATTCTAAGATTATGCGATCACTTTTTCTCCGTATTTTGAGTGGAATCCTCTGGATATCTATTTTGGAAGCAAGTTTCCTTGATTATGATAGTTCAAAGAGGTAAACTCATTGTTTGTAGTATGGTAATGGCATATGCATTATAGCTTATGTTTAAAAAAAATAAAATAATAAATAAAAATTGGATCTTGCTCTCTTGTTGCACACACACATTCTGCTCTCAGGCAGTATGGGCCTGAAAGGCCTTGATGGGGTTGACAGACAATGTTCGTGGATGGTACTTTAATGGACTGTTCTTTATTATGTTAGTGTTCATTTGATATTCCAGTACACTACATTGTATTAGTCATTGTTTGATTTCTCTGTATTCCTTATAACCAATGTTGATGTGGGAATCATTTCTGACTTCAGACATACTGAATAGGTGTCGGAATTTTACAGAAGACCCAATTTGGAACTTAGTCCAAAGAAAGCTGCACTCAATGATCATGTATCTGGAAATCAAGGTATGCAGATGCTGGGGCAAATAAAGCACGGTTCTTGCAGACCTCGAGCAATATTATTTAAAGTCCTTGCAGACACTGTAGGTCTTGATTGTAGGCTGATGGTGGTAAGCTTTACTTTATCCATTCCAAGGTGTCACTTTCTATTTTTTTTCATTTTTGTATTCTTTCGAACATATTTTCATGCTTTAATTGTGGAGTAATATTTTTTTTTTAAAGACATTCATTCTCTTTTGCTTTTCTTCTTTTATTAAATCTTATCTCCTATTGACATGCGTCTTTCATTAGGGTTTGCCTACTGAAGGAGCTTCTGAATGTGATGACTCATATAAGCATATGTCAGTTTTGGTCATGTTGAATTCTCTGGAACTTCTGGTCGATCTTATGCGGTTTCCTGGCCAGCTGATACCCCGATCAACCAAGGCTATCTTTATGACTCACATATCTGCTGCTGGGGAGAGTGATTCTGCAGAAAATGATTCTTGTGATTCCCCAATGGAGCCAAATAGTCCCCTTTATGGTGTTTCCGAGGGAGTTGATCCTGAGAGGTTAGCAGAAAATATATTTTTTTACTTGGAGATTCTGACAGCTGTCAGAGGTCTTTCTTTTAACATTAATCCTAGCATTGTAAATTTTGACGATTAATTTTCTGGAGTGATGAGAAATCTTGGAAGATGGGAGAATGATGCAGTTGGGTTGATGCCTCATGTTAATTTATGCAGAGCTGAGAAAGAAGATGCCCTTCAGTATCATCATAAACTAGAAGCATCTTCAAATGCAGCAGGGCCTTCTTTAAGGAATATGATGTTGTCAAATTCCGTTGACAGGAAATTGAGGTACTATTCATGCTCTTTCTGACAATTTTTTGTTTATTACATGGATATTTTAATTTCCGCTTACAACTTTTCTTCGAAGATTTAAGGGACGTAGTTTGGTTTGATTTGTTTATTGTATGTCATCATGTCAGCCTGTCACACAGTGAACCTAATATTGCGGCTGCATTTTGGCAAAGGAGCCAAAGAAAGGTTGTTGCTGAACAAAGGACTTCAAGTTCAAGGTTTTTCATGATAACCAGGATTTCATTTTGTTTAATAGAAGCTTATGTTAACTGCACCGATATTCAGTTTTGGAAACCTGCATGGTATATCTTAGATATTTTATAATTTTGAATCATAAAAACCTCGCATAATTTGGTAGAACATTGTCATTGAAAGATCTTAGAAGTTTAGTTGATAATTATAAATCATGCAACCTTGTATCAAAATGGAAAGTAAACAAAATTATTTTTATAGCTAGTGTTGCATGCACAAATATACAAGAACAATGTAATTACTTTGTTAGAAACAGTTGAAAGGAAGCTTGAAAATTCAGCATTCTATAACTGAACACAAAGAAACATTGAAACATTGTAAGAATTTCAACCTGCCTCCAAATGTCGTGCTTTTCTATTTATGTCATGAAGATACTCAATGTCTAAAATATTAAGTTGAGAAGTTGAGAAAGGTTTCTTTTTGCCAGAAATCATTGTTACATTTTAAAATGTTTTGGGTTTTGCAGTCCTGAGCATCTGTCCTTTCGAGCACGTGGTCGATCTATGCTTAGTGGGGACAATAAATCTTTTAGAGATTATTCTGATGACATTGCTACATCAAGGTGCCTACCTTTTTTCCTTTTTCTTGCATCAGTTTAATAAATCAAAATTGATATTTGACAAGTTCCTCTGGGTTGAGTTCGAAAATTGATTTCTATTTATTTTTAAGTCTACATTCAATGCATTGTAATCTGAAAGCAGTACTATGGTCAAATGTTGTTAAGTTGATGATGTAGGATAATCCTATTGTAAATAGGATAAAAGTTAGATGTTTATGATAAGATATCTAGTTGTAATAGATTTTATCTTTTTATTCTTATTTTAATTAGAATAGGATTTATAGTTTCTTTATTGATTAGAATAAGATTTCTAATTTCTTTTAGATTACGATTTTATTTTAGTTTCCTTATATTAGTTTCCTAGTAGTAGTAGAAGTATGGAATAATTTTGTCTATAAATGTAAAGGCATCGTACATTTTTTTAATAACAATCAATTATTATTCAATATATATATATATATAAGACAAGTTTATTCCAATATTAATGTTAATTACTACGTAATTATTATTACAAGAATTTCACATACGCACCAAATTGGTATCAGAGCAAGGAAATTACCTTAATCCGATGGTCGACGAAGGTCTTGGTGGTAGTTGAACTGTCGACGACGAATGAGTGCTCGACAAACTCGAACCACAAATCGATAGATCGATGAAACCCTTCACAACATCACGCAAATGGTGACCGCGTTGAGTCTTGGAAGAAATCGCGAGCCATAGAGAAGCAAGCTAAGAAGAATTTGCAGACTTTACTTGCTATGAATGTTGGTTGTTTCAACGAGCTTAAAACACGGCAATAGGTAGCTAGAGAGTTTTCTCGAGTCCCAGCTAAATTCGAATACACACAAGTTATCAAGGATTCTTTTCTTAGAAAAAACTCAAGGACGATATTTTTTCAAGCGGAAGAGATTGATGTAGGACAATCTTATTGTAAATAGAATAAAAGTTTGTAGGACAATCTTATTGTAAATAGGATAAAAGTTAAATATTTATAATAAGATATCTAATTGTAATAGATTTTATCTTTTTATTCTTATTTTAATTAGAATATAATTTCTAATTTCTTTATTGATTAAAATATGATTTCTAATTTCTTTTAGATTATGATTTTATTTTAGTTTCCTAGTAGTAGTAGAAGTAGGGAATAAATTTGCCTATAATTGTAGAGGCATTATACATTTTTCAACAACGATCAATTATTATTCAATGTATACAAGATAAGTTTATTCCAATATTGTTCTTAATTGCTACATAATTTTTATTACAAGAATTTCACAAATGCTTCCGCACCAGTAGATCTTTTGAAATTATATTGAATATATCGTTCTATAGGGAATGTTCTTTGCCAATGGCATCCAGGATATTTTCTTATTTGCTACTTCAACATCACATTTGAGGTTATGATCCCTTTTTTCATTTTAATTCTGAGCATAGCATTATTAAGGTAGTTCGATCGTATAGATTATGCCTCATGAGACTGGGAAATTGGATTGCATGCTCCTAATTTTTGGGATCCATTTCCTTGTTTTCTTTGGGGGAGATGAATAATCTGTAGGAAACCTGAGCACATTTCAAGCACCGTCCTTAACTTGACTTGAATGACAGGATGTAATCGAGTCCTAATATTGATCGAATATATAATATATTCTACATCATACCTGCGTGAAATTTCAGAAATTCCTTTCCTCTTGTTAATAAATCTTTCTTTATATGAAAATGAACTCTCTTATCTCCGCATTTATCCCTTAATATGTGTTTTAGAGCTGCTTTGTCCTATTTTTTTTATTTTTTTTTTAGTTTTGCTATGGATATTGTTACAGGTCAGAAGGTGCATCAACTTCTGAAACTCCTAGAATTAGACGAAGAAGCATAAGCATAACTCCAGAGATTAGCGATAACATCGTAAGGTTGAGATTTATTTATTACTATTTAACTAACAACAACTATTGATGTTATTGTTGTTCATAGCCATTCACTCGAGTTCTTTCTGAGTAATGGAGCGAGATTCACATTCAGTTTTCCTGTAAAAACTAAAAAGGAAGAAAGTTAGCAAGAATTTTGTCCTAATTATTGTTGTGTATGTTATGGTACGGGGCACACAATTACTATTGAAGTAGAAATGAAAAATAATGAACACCAAAGTTTTACGTGGAAAACTCCCAAATAAATTAGGAAAAAAAAATCACGGGCAAATTGTAGAAGGATTTTACTACAGCAAAAGAATTACAACATTCTCTCTATAAATAAGGAGAGCACAATTAACAATACACTCTCTTATAATAGGAGAAAACTAACACACTCTCACTAATAAAAGGAAAGACAATATTTAGGAGAAACCTCACTATTTTCTCTCTCTAAAATTACTCTCTTTTTCTATAGTTTTAAGTCTAAGAATGAGATTTTTCTCCTCAAAATTGGATGATCATTTGAGGAAGAAAAAACATGTATATATAGAAGAAAGGGAGGTGGAAAATAGGCGGTGGAGTGGGAGAATTCAAAACAAAATTTTCCACCTTCTTTGACTTATCTAAAGCCTTAATTCTTTTAAAAAATGTCAACAAAAGTTGTTGGAGAATTTTAGCTGGACTTTGGTTGTAGAAGAAAAATTCAAATTGCCAACTTCTTTGCATGTTTTTTAGCCAAGAAGCAAAATGACTTTATCTAACATTTCATTTGAAATGAAGGACTTGGGACCAGCGAACAAAATTCTAGGGATGCAAATTTACCGAGACAGAAATAATAGGAAGATTTGGCTTTCTCAGAAGAACTACTTCAAGAAAATCTTGCGACGCTTCAACATGCAGGATTGTAAGCCAATTCCTACCCCTCTTCCTATTAATTTCAAGTTATCCTAAAGTATGAGTCCTAGCAATGAAGCAGAGAGGATGAAAATGTCTCGAGTACCGTACGCAGCAACAATGGTATCAGAGCGCCGAGTTTATAGCAGATTTTCGTGCTACAATTAAATTCAGTTAGTGGAAAGGAGGCATCTTTAATAATGGCAATGAAGTACGAAATAGAGAAGTTCAATGGGAGTAATTTCTCATTGTGAAAAAAATGAGAATAAAAGCAGTCTTGAGGAAAGATAACTGCTGGCGTCAATTGGAGATAGGCCCGATGAGATCACTGACGATGGCAAGTGGTACGAGATGGATGAGAATGCTATTGCTAATCTGCACCTAGCACTAGCCGATAGAGAATAGTCTAGTGTGGCAGAGAAAAGGACAGCAAAAGAGATAAGAGATACT
>CAIGRF010039283.1:0-11702 GCA_903798235.1 Fraxinus ornus | reverse complement strand
AATTCTACTTCAAAGTCTATCTGATTCGTATGATCAACTCATCATCAACTTAACCAACAACATTGAAGTTCTAGTATTCGATGATATTGCAACTACGATTCTTGAAGAAGAAAGTCGGCGCAAAGGCAAAGAAGATTGCTCTATTTTGAGATTAGTCGATACATGACGAATCCTGGTAAAGAGCATTGGAGTGTTGTAAAGAAAATCCTGAGATATGTCAAGGGCACCTCAAATGTTGCGTTATATTATGGAGGATCAGACTTTACTATCAGAGGCTATGTTGATTCAGATTATTCAGGTGATCTTGACAAGAGCAAATCCATCTCGGTTATGTGTTTACTCTTGCGGAGGAGCTGTAAGCTGGGTTTTAAAATTACAGTCTATCGTGGCTACTTCTACGACGGAGACAGAATATGTCACAGCTACACAAGCTAGTAAAGAGGTAATGTGGTTGCAAATGTTACTGGAGGAACTCGGACACAAACAAGAGAAGATTGCTCTATTTTGTGATATTGAGAGCGCTTTGCATCTGGTAAAGAATCCAACATTTCATTCAAAGACAAAGCACATACGAATTCAATATCACTTTGTTCGTGAGAAGGTGGAAGAAGGAAGTGTGGATATACAGAAAATCCATACTAAAGACAACTTAGCTGATATGTTAACAAAGCCAATCAACAACGACAAATTTATTTGGTGTCGATCCTCTATTAGCTAGCATAAATGTAAGCATCATAAAGATGGCAAGTGTAAAAAAGGATAGAAGGATTACAAAAATGACTTTAAGTGGGAGAAATGTTAGATAAAGTCATTTTGCTTCTTGGCAAAGAAACATGCAAAAAAGTTGGTAATTTGAATTTTTCTTCTACAACCAAAGTCCAGCTAAAATTCTTCAACAACTTTTGTTGATATTTTTGGAAAGAATTAAGGCTTTGAATAAGTCAAAGAAGGTGAAAAATTTTGTTTTGTATTCTCCCACTCCACCGCCTGTTTTCCACCTCCATTTCTTCTATATATACATGTTTTTTCTTCCTTAAATGATTATTCAATTTTGAGGAGAAAACTCCCATTTTTAGACTCAAAACTATAGAAAAAGAGAGAGTAATTTTAGAGAGAAAAACAGTGAGGTTTCTCCTAAATATTGTCTTTCCTTTTATTAGTAAAACTGTTAGTTTTCTCCTATTATAAGAGAGAGTGTATTGTCAATTGTGCTCTCCTTATTTATAGAGAGAGTGTTGTAATCCTTTTGCTGTAGTACAATCCAAAACAAATTGCCCGTGGTTTTTTCTTTTAATTTATTTGGGAGTTTTCCACGCAAAACTTTGGTGTTCATTATTTTTCATTTCTACTTCAATTGTAATTGTGTGCCTCGTACCACAACGTACACAACAATTATGATATATGCATCATTTCTGTTTGTCCGGTCTAAATGCCGGTTTAGATTTCACAAAGAACATAAGACTAAACATTCATATTTAGGTCTCTGTGTTTTTCCTTCAAACATGGGTTAAAAGCTTGTTTTTTCAAATTGCTCATGCTTCACTCTTGAAATGCTTTATATAGAATTATGGGGAAATATACTTCATCTTCTCCCCTTTCCATTCAAGTTTCATTATCGTGGGATAAAACTTTAGAAAAATATTATTGTGTGTTTGGGGGGCAATTGCTTTTTACAAGGCCGAGGTAAAAAATAGTAGGTGAAGTCCATAGAATTTTTTTCCATATTACAAACTACGAAATTCCTTTTGAGCATGCTATCCTCACAAAATTACTAGACTTTTGTCATTAACTAGTCAAAGTTGAATGTGTTTTGCACGTTATTCTGGAATACTTTATAAGTGCTGTAAAAGTAATATTTGATACTAATTTGTTGGGAGTATCTGATAAGTGTAAAACAAACAAAATAAAATAAAATTTAGAATGGAAATTTAAGAGAAAAAAATTGTAATCTCAAAATTCATCTTTTATTATTCAAATCTTTTGCGATAATAAAATACTACAAATGAAAAACATTTTTATACTACATTTTGTACATAAAAATTAATTGCTAATACATGAGTTTAAACATTCATTAAAATTCCTAAATACATGAATGTAAATAAATTCATTTATAATAACTCTAGATTCATGTAGATCATGATTCATCAAGTCAAGATTCGTTAAATCTAGATTAATGTGAATGTTAATTAATTGAGAATTAATAATACGAAATTCATACATTTTATAGTATTTATTACATATTGAAAAACGAAAAGTAAGGTATTATTGAAATAATTGAATTTTAGTAGGTTTAAAATTGTCCAAAATATTATTCTCATGATATTTAACATATTATATATAAGCCCTACTGCATTTCCTTCTTTGCTGACACTGATTTCTGCAATTCATGAACACAACACATGACCAATACTTTTGGTAGAAGTTCTTGTTCTTAGTAGTTAATTGGATGAGGATGTCAAGTAGTGCATACATGTAATCCCCTGATGCTTCAATTTGCTTCTGGTTAAATTTTCTTCCCTGAAATTTTTACCTGAGCTGGAAAACTGTATTATTTCTTGAAATTGTCTAGCATTTTTAACTGATATTCGTTGTTGGCGCATGAAGATAATATAGTTTTAACTCGCTCTTGGTATCTCTTTGATGCAGGTATTGATTATTAACATAAGATTATTGTCTGAACTGTATGTACCAATGCAAATACATGTCAATGTCATTGCAGGACAGACTGTTTCTGAATTAATTCTATGTTTAACAGTAGAAAATTTATCACTTACTGTTTTTTAGCCATTTTCTTTAGCAACACTTGAGATACGGTTTTTAAGTTTAATCTGTTATAAAATTATCATGGATCCAAAAACTTACACCTAGACAAATTTGTGCAGGATGAAGCTATGATAGAATTTGTCTCACATAATGAAGATGGATAATTCTGTTAATATTTTTTGTAAATCATGTAATGGAGAAACATGAGAAGCCTGCCTTGTCTACAATGATTAGTAATTGGAAGTTGAAGATTGAAACCGACTTAAAATAATAAAGAACTTCCTCTTTTTCACGTGTTTGTTTAGTACTGATGTCAATTGAGGTTGTTTCTTTGTCTAACAGATTTTGTCCACATCTGAGATCTTTTAGGAATTCGTTAATTGTCATGTTGGCTCCACCCCACCTTCCCAACCATGAAAGAGCTTTTGCTTTTCTTATCAGGATAAAGCCCTATTTTTGGATAAAATGTGATTAGCCATTCGACATGCCATTAATTTTCTGTTCAGCAGCTATTTGTTTCTAGAGTTGTTTAATGACTCGAGCTGCTTTACCTTAGCTTTAGATAAAGTGAACCAAGCTCCAGCTCATTTCTAAGCTCGTAAAAAGCATGAGGATGGTTTGAGCTTGGCTACTAGATAAACAAATTGGCTTTATAAACAATTGAACGTCTTGAGAAGCTTGGCTCATTATCCCCCTATTTATTTATAGATTTCAAGAAGTTTAAGCCCGTCCATGTACAACTCTGCAGCTTGTTGTTTTCTCCCTATCGATTCTTAAGATTATTGTGAACTACATTAGGGCTGTTCGGGCAATGAATGAAACATTGAAGCAAAATCGCCTTGTAAGAGAACAAGGGGACACCAGTTTGTATTGCTTTGGTTCAAATGACCAACAAAGTGCAGATCCTCGTGAATTTAGGAGTCAGGTTCCAGAAAGAAGTTGGACGCACAGGGTAAATGAAGAAGTGGTCTCAACATGGAACAGAATTCTGGAACTACCTATTTTCCAGAACAAGCCTCTGCTACCTTTTGAGGAATGGAATATTACTTTCTTGGAATTGACGGTGGGCACTCGTGTTGGGATTGGTAGGAAATTTTTCCCTATATGATATCTGCAGAGACTTTCCTTTGAAATCTGTTTGCTTGATTGCTATCATGGCTCGCTGAAGCTTCGATATTTGAAGCATATATCAAGATGCAGTCAGAGTTCGTAACCTTCCCATTTCCAATAGAATCAGTGTATAAATGCTAGAACTCACAAATAACTATTTATTGAAGAGATTTTTATTTAGCAAAGTGTAATTTTCTTCCTGCCCAAAAAAGGGAAAATGGAGAGGTACAAGGAAAGAAAAAAAAAAGGCGTTAATCTGCTGGTTGAAAAATGTATTTGTGGAAGCTAGTCTATTACTGCACTTTTATGTTTTTCCGATGTTTGATGATTTCTCCACTTGAAGAGTGAAGACTAAGTTTTCCTTAAGAGTTGATGATATTAATCTCGGGAATAGGTAACGGGCTGCAGAGTCAGGCCCTGAATTTATGAAAATAATCTTATACTTCTCATATACTTAATGTACTGATAAAAAATGTGGATCATTGATGTTTAGTTGTCTGTAGACTCACAGTTGCTTTTTACCCATTTTCATCTCTTGTTGTCTACTCTATGGAGTGATATCTCCAGGGTTCTTCGGTGAAGTTTTTCGTGGAGTCTGGAACGGAACAGAAGTTGCTATTAAAGTTTTCTTGGAGCAAGATCTCACTGCTGAAAACATGGAGGATTTTTGCAATGAAATATCCATCCTCAGGTATCATCCTTTTTGGTACATGACGGTTTGTATTTATTTTTGGTATTCCACTCTAACTTTCTAAATTTTGTGATTCAACTTTTCCTCCAGTCGCCTTCGGCACCCAAATGGTATGACCTTTCTCCTGCGAATTCAAGTTGTTCTTTCTTTATCCGTAACTAGATTTTATGTGCATTTGTGACTAGAAATGAACTCAAAAGTATTGTTAGACAAAAACTCAAATGATACATGAAAAAATAAAATATCCGAAGACTATAATCTTGACATTCATTTACATTTGTAATACGTTTAAAACAAATAGTAGTGAGATATACTTTTCAATTTAGGATCAACACAATACTTGAATCATGATTAAGGAAACTTTTTATCATGGATGAACTCTATAGGACTAAAGCCTGGATCCTTTTAAATTCATGAAATGCATAACCACATACAAAAACAGAATATGTACACATGGTGAAATTTTGATTCATTTAAGTAGCGTCAAACTTGGTCTACTATTATAGTAAATGAAATTTAAGAAAAGAAACACTCAGAAACAATACGACTTTCTGGTCACAATTTCTAATTGAACTAGCATGAATCAATATTATAAAATATTTAAACCCCAATTATTTGATTTGAGGGTTAGACGTTTTACTTGTAATTTCAATAGTGGTGCACACTATTTTGATATCACCACATTTGGAGAGAAAACTGGAAAATAGATTTTAATTGCAGCTCTAAGTATTGGCGTAAAATCAATACTTGTGAAATGGTTCAAAAGAAATGTCCTTAATTCTCCCTCTCCTTTTCACATTGCGTGATGTGTAGAAAGGATTCCCAAAGTATGAATCAATTATCTTACATTGTGATGTGTGGCTTGTGGGAGTGCTTTGGTGTAGACTCCATGAAGGTGATTCAGTTGGGTATTCCCTGGCATGTGTAATGGGTTCCTGATTGAATATATGATATAGCTTTGATAAAGGCAAAAGGGGTGTGGTCATGTGGAAATTGATAGTTTCAACTACTTTTTTTGGGTGATGACGATCAATTGGATATTTGAAGTAAAAGAGAGAGAACCTTGTGAGTTATGGGACAGATATTAGTTTTTAACATCCTTATTGATTTCTATGGATAAGGATTTCAAAGGTGTTCCTTTCTCTTTAATTATCTTTAGTTCAAAAAGTTTATTTCATTCTTGACTTGACTTAATTAATTTTGAGGATTTGATAAATTTTTATCATCTTAGAAATTGTAGCAATGTTTCTATAATTAATAAAATTATGTTACAAAAATGAAAGATGATATGCATGAATCCACAGACAACGAAGTTACATAGAACCGAAAGAATAACGTCGAGGACTTCTGTTGCTAGCAAACTAGTCAATAGGACTCTTCAGATTTCAAGTGTAGCAAAATATAGAATAGGTAAGAATTTGATAAAAAGTCGAGGCTATCTTAAATTTTGAAGAACAAGTTAACTTGAAGGCTCCACCATTTCATAAAATATCCAAATTTGTAGAACTGTAGCTGGAATATAACAGTGTCAAACATACTAATAAAATAGGAAAGTTGCAAATTCAAGATCCTTTAATACTTTTGTATGTGGTAGACGTATATTTGCTCGTTCTGAAGATTGCTGCATATGGTTGACATAAAAGAATGAAACATTAGTTCAGCCATCTATATGCCTGGGGGAGGGGAATCTTACAACTATTTTGTTTCCTTACTAACCAATTATCTTGTTGGTGAAACTCATACCTGCCCTCTATGGCTATATCTAAACATATGTACATGTGCATTAAATGCATAGAAACATCTAAATATGCAGTGATATCAAATCTTGCGAACCTGTTTCCTGCAGTTATATTGTTTCTTGGTGCATGCATGAAGCCTCCACGACTGTCAATGGTCACTGAATACATGGAAATGGGATCATTATATAATTTGATCCACTTAAGAGGTCAGAAGAAGAAACTCAGCTGGCAGAGGAGACTTAAAATTCTGCGTGACATTTGTAGGTTAGTTGAAATCTTTGTGATACATTATAAATATATTCCATCATTTACTCCCCTAACTGAAATTCTAATTTGTGAATCTTACAAATTTACCTAGTCAAAGTCACGAGTATTGACCGCTCAACATGTATTTGACTGATTGGATGGCACAGCATTATTTTTCTTGTGGTTATAGAAGTTTAATGATTTGTTCTTTATGATATCATCTTTGGATGCACCACCAAGATAACCTCATGTTCCGGACATTGAGAATTACCCCTTAGATGTCTTTGTAACCATGATTGAGGGAAATTGGTCTATTTAGTTCTATCTTGCTATTTCTACCATTCTTTTATGTCAAATTGATTGTCTATGTACCCATCCTTAGACAATTTTATTGGCTGCTATAGATATCATAAACCATGAGTATTTACTGCTATAGGGTATACTTTGTTCTAAGAGAATGATGTACAAAATGCTTGACAATGAATTACTGGACAAGTAAAAGTTAAACAAGCTCCCTTATCCAAGATAAGTGTTATCCTAATTTATCTAGTATGAATTCTCTCTCAAGGTCAAATCTAATATGCAAGGTGGGAAGCTACATTGAATAAGTCATAAAATATACTTTTGAGCCTTACTCGATTATAGGATTAGCACTACTGCTAGTATTGTTGGATAAGGAGCATGAAGTTATTAAACAAAGGGTTGTGGCAAAAGACATTTTTCATTGGTACTGTATCAATCAGAGACCTTAGAAACTGGTACATGACTTGTGGATGGAGGTGTGTGATTAGACAACACTGGAAAAACTATAATTATACATGGAATAAGGTATGAGTCTGATATTGAAGTTTATCAAGGCTTGCCAAAAGATAAAGATGATGAAATTCGTTATTGAAGTTAATCTTTATATTTTTGTTTTGGCTGAGGCCATGGTCCTCCATGCATAATATTGAGGTGGTGGGAAGTTGTTTCAGTGACCGTGAGTTGTCAAATGCGATCTGCAGTGTGCCTGGAGATTTTCGTTTGTCTGGGACTTGCTTCTACTTTTATTAGAGCAACATTCTGCAACTCCTCTCCAGTACTAATGAAGTCTTGTTTTCTCTAAATACTGAAAGATATAATGGAAAAATGACAGAAGAATAACTAAAAATGCTGTAACTTCATTTTTCATTAAAATTATGTGTGTATATATATTGGAAAGTTTTGAGATAGATTCGTACTGGAAATTCAAATATGTAAAGATGATGCTCTTCTTCTGACTTGAACTCCGTGTCTCCAAGTTACTCTCTCAATTTATTGATGAAATTTAATTGGTGCCTTATTTTTAAGGTTTCATTTTTTGAATAAATCAAAATTCAATTAGAAAACAAAACTGAGCTATGCTGAGTTAAGTGTTGACCCATTATATCAATGTACCCATGTACTAGAGCAGATAGGGTGGGCTGGACAGTACCTCCTCATTATCCATAGCAGATTATGCACAATATAAAAAAAGATTCTGTTCCTCTGCCTCCAAAACACCGTCAAAGGGTGGTGGTGCCAACCTCCAAGCATTTTCAGTTCTCATAATTTCCTATAGATTTTAGGATGCAGCACTGATAGCTCTTATACCGAATTGTTGCAGAACGTACCTCAGAACGAGAAATAGAGAGGAGAGAAAAGATGTAGGATGAAGAGCTCTGAATACATTGAAATCATACATCCAATTTATAGAGCAAACTAAGTTGAACTCAGAAACTTCTAGTAAACTAGAACTTTATCAAAATATTAAAACTAATCTAATACAATCTAAACAAGGATAAGTAGTCAACCTAAAATCCTACCTAAATCATATCTTTGTTTCTATCTTCAGTTCCCCATCATTTTAACTGTGCATTTACAGAGAAGAAAGCTCCTTTCCCTCTCACCCTTATTTGTTAGGAGTGGTTCAATAACCATGTCGCAGGTGGGTTCTTATGAGAACCCATATCATATGTGTTTAGATCCAATCCCCATTTCAGCCGGATCTTCAGTTGATAAAAATAATTTGTGTGTGAAATTATAGAAGCTGTGGGAAGTAATTCTATATTACTAATGAAAGTACTGCAACAAAGAGCTACCAATTTAAAATTCAACAGTGATGGGCGTGCATGTGAAAACTCACGTGCATTTTTGCATCCTCCAACAGTCCTATGTCTGTGATTAGTATTGGAAAACAACCCAATAATTATTTGGCTAATGTGATGGGGCTGCCAACAGTTCTAAAGCCAGTAACTTGGAAATCAAACCTTCAAGGTTGATTAGTGTGGTTGGAAAAGCTTTTTCTTCTTCTTCTTTTGGTCTGACCTCAATTTTGTTTTGAATATTTAATGATGTTAGTCTCTATCTCTCTTAACAATAGTCATCTCCCCACCCCCACCAATAAAAAAATAAAAAAAATTAAGAGAAGAAATCCTTCCCCTTTGCAATTGTCAATTGAACATAGATAATATTTTGTGAATGCAAAATGAAAATCTTCCATGACTATGATCTCACTCATCATTTTTCTGTTGGCAATGGAGGGGGCTTATGTGCATACATCGCATGAAAGTAGTCCACCGTGATCTTAAAAGTGCAAATTGCCTCGTCAACAAGCACTGGACAGTTAAGATATGCGACTTTGGGCTTTCAAGAATCATGACAGATGCACCCATAAGGGGCTCCTCATCAGCGGGGACTCCAGAATGGATGGCTCCAGAGCTTATTCGTAATGAACCCTTTACGGAGAAATGTGACATTTTCAGCCTTGGGGTTATAATGTGGGAGCTCTGCACTTTAAGCAAACCATGGGATGGCATGCCACTTGAGCGGGTATGCTACACCCTTTTAGCTCGTCGTTGTAATTGATTTTATCTTTCTACAAGTTAACTTCCTTTTCAACATTCGTATTACTAACAATCACAATGGTTCTTATTCCCTTGTCTCTTACCAGGTAGTTTATACTGTTGCTAATGAAGGGTCACGGTTGGAGATACCTGAAGGGCCCCTGGGCAGGCTCATTGCAGGTTGCGTTTCTAATATTTCAATAATATTGAGAGCTTGTGTAATTTTCATATTCTCATAATCATGTTACCATTTGTTGCAGATTGTTGGGCAGAGCCACAAAAACGACCAAGTTGTGAGGACATTCTCGCCCGCTTGCTAGACTGTGAATATTGATCGGGCACTTCATACATTGTATTAAAGAACAACGAAGTACAGGTTTACAATGTATTTGGATTGCAAACCTAAATAGTCAAAAGTGTCGTGTGATGACAATTTTAGTACATCCTTTGTTTTAAAATTTAGACAGTTCAACTATCTTGATCTGTTGATTTATTATTTTGAGTTAGTATTCATATACCATAAAGACTTTTCATTGTTTTGATTGTACAGTGACAATCCTTTGAGTAGATCAGGCCAGGTGTCTAGATACCGAGGTTCGGTGCTATTTACATTCTGAGTTAACCCAGTTGGATGTCAGATGTTTTACAAATCAATCACGTTACATGTATATTATCTTTTACATCATTATTTATATTGTGTCATGTAATAACATACCATTGGACAGTTTAGAAAAAAAAAAAAATACTTTTCATTAAGCCCCCTTAAACATAGACGACATGAGCTAATTTGATGTTGCCACTTCTAATTGATGAATACATTTTTTTCTCTTGCGAGAAACTATAATTCATAGCATTTAAAAGTATTTTAAAACTATTTTTATTTCAAAAATTTACACAAATAAAAAGACAAAACTATAGGTTGACAATATCATCTCCTTAGGGTGTGTTTCAGGCACATGATTTTGGAAGAATATATTCTGAAATAGTAGATTGATGGAAAATGTGTGCTTGAAAAAGAAGGAAAATTTATTGATTTGATGAAAAATATTATTTTATTAGAGAACGTGCAATTAAAAATGAGTAGAAGAATGAAAATAAAAATTTTAATATGAACTAGGGGCTTAGTTGTAAAGAAAACCATAATCAATGATAAATCATGTCAATGCAAAATGTAGTGGAGGTGTGGAATGACAATCATGAAAATAGCTGCATTACACTCCGTTTGGTTCACATTATTTTGAAAAGAATGTATTTTTTTGGTTGATGTGATAGAGAATATGTGGTTGAAAAAGAAGGAAAAGTTATTGATGTGATGGAAAATATTATTTTATTGAAGAATGTGTGGTTAAAAATGAGTAGAAGAATGAAAATGAAAAAAAAATGTGACCCAANTATTTTTGTGGTTGATGTGATAGGAAATATGTGGTTGAAAAAGAATGAAAAGTTATTGATGTGATGAAAAATATTATTTTATTAGATAATGTGTAGTTGAAAATGAGTAGAAGAATGAAAATGAAAAAAAAATGTGACCCAAACAGGGGCTTAATCTCTGCTATGCCTATATTGCCTTAGTAGCGAACGGCTCCCAAATCCATATTTCTGGCACTTAAGTCCCCGACCTATCATTTTCATAGCAATTGTTCCTAAATTCTAACTTTCATTAATTGGTTTCCAAAAAACAAACTTTCATAAGAAAAAAAAAAAATATTTGTTTTGCAAAATGTTTATAAATGCATACTGAAAGTCAAAATAATTTTTATCCATATATTTTAAGAGACCATAAGTATTTTACTTATTCATTACTCATTTTTTTCCTGTTACTTAAAATTAAAAGCCTGTTTGGTAACAATAAAAATCTAATTAAAATTGAAAATATGGTCGTTATTGGGTCACACTCGTCTAATAAAAGTCAACAATAATGACTAATTTTTCAATTTTATCCGATTTTAATATCTACCAAACAGGCTATAAATCTTTTAAGCTTAGCCAAACATGCTTTGGTCCACAATCCACACCGCCCGCCCGATTTCTCGGTTCGGATATCCATACCCGCAACAGCAAATAGGGTTTCTGCTTCTCTCTCTACACTCCAGTAAGTTCCATTGTACTTGAAGAAGCATATGCCATCTGTACATACATATAGACAATATAATAATGCTGTTTACATAATTTCATTTTCATCTAGATTAATCTTAAGGGAAGAAGAAGTGAAGAATAGAGAGGAAACTAATACATGGCAAAGACAAAACCAGGCAAGAAGGACCTCGATTCTTACGCTATCAAAGGCACCAACAAAATCGTCAGACGTAT
>CAIGRF010039280.1:10317-30351 GCA_903798235.1 Fraxinus ornus | reverse complement strand
TGGAAATATATATATTCTGGCAATTTTTATTCTCGAGCTCGCCTTTGACTATTCCTCAATTCACCTCCATCTCTCGTCTGCTTGATGCCTAGCCCGGATCATATCACACCCCTACAAATCCCTCATTAGTGGTTGGATGGTGGCAATCTTAGGGTCAAAGGGACAGTTATCGAAGCTCATCTAGCTTGGACCTCCAAACTAATGATATTTTTTTTTTCAAGAAAGTAACTTCAATGACGACAATCATTGCGTCTAATATTAGAAATATAACACTACACACCTAATCAGACAACCTTCAATTTTTGCAAGCCTTTGTGAATCACTATTTTTTCATACAACAGTTGTACAATTGCCCAACATGCAATGGTAATTCACACATGAGAACAAGAATGAGAAATTGTGGTTTCTCTTTCTCGTGCTAGTAAGATTATGATGTTGAGAGATGTCTGTTAAGTTGTAATTTCAATCTCAATTGCTATTGTGAAAACTTGTGAAAAACCCAAACTCAAACTTCATATTAATAGTTGTTTAAGTGGGCTTGACCCACCCAATAAACATAAGTCGGCCCAACGTTTAATTAATCTATCTAATTAAACTTGGTTCATTAGTTAATTAATTCAATTTAAGCTCGTTATACAATCCAATTAATTAATTCTACAATGTTCAACACTTATCATTAATTAATTCATCATATAATTTTTCTAGTTCTGCCTTTTATGTGATCAATTAGGTTCTCGATCACGATGTGGAACGATGTGAATTATTATTTTGATCTAATCAAAAAAAGATAAATTAAAAACTTCTTTTTTTTTTTTATTTCTTATTACACCTAAATTAATTGTTTCTCATTCGTCTTTCCATATTGACATCTAATAATGTGTTAGATCAATACATTGACAAAAAATGTCCTCGTGGTGTGATAAAATAAAACATATTCATTTACTGTGAAACTATAATATCTTCGTCAATATGATTCGATTAGTTACGAGATATGTAAGTGTATCAGTCTCGAGTATTGATCATAACTTTCATCCTACTCTTAGTCGAAACTCTTTTCGACTTACATACTTACCCTGACAAAGAATTTCGATATCAACTTAAACAAATGAAATGTCGATCATAATCTCTTAGTATCAAAGAGTGACGCATCATTTATTGATCTTTCACAACTTTTATATGATTCTTTATATATCCGAACGATGTCGTATTAGTGACTTTTAGCAAAACAACATCCGACATCACTAAAGTATGATTGTCCTCATATAAGGTACTATGGTACTCAAGTCGAAGGATCAACTCCACTACCAAACATTAGTGATTAACCATCGACACTCAGATAGTTATCCATATGGAATCTCTCCAACTAGTCTCTGATGTTAAGTTCTCTCAACAATGCATCCACATGTTCATTTAAATATCACTACATTTTATGATAAGATCCATAGTACGAGAGCTAGTGAGGACAATGATCCGTTGATTGTGGATGAAGAACCAATGATTAGGTCATGAGCAAAGAAAGTCAAGAAATCTATAGGATTACTTGTTCAAGTTACGATGTATGAAACATCAACCACAATAAGAAAAATAACAAGTTTTATATTGAGCATGGAAGAAGAAATAAGATAGATCAACCTAAGTAACGGATGAGGAAGTTGAAAGTAGTAACTATGCGACCATATAGTGTACCAAGGCATGAGGCCACATACTTCTATACTGAAACTAGACTGAAGGCTGTCAATTGGTCTATGCGACCGCATGCATGATGCCTATGCAGCCGCATAGTGCAAAACTAGGACGCATTTTTTCAAATTTCACATACACTTCTATTTTAGTTGAAACTTTTTTTATGGTATCTTTTTTATATCTTTTAGGCGTAATTCCATTTTAACTAGATTTTATGGATTCCATATAAATAGGACGCATTCCATTCATTGTAAAAACGTACAATTTGAGAGATATTATTACAAAGCATATTACTTTCTACTCGTTCTTTATTGAATTAATTCCGAACTTATAAAGATAAATTCTCGTGGTGTTCAATAATTTAAGTAAGGTTCATAAGTTTTGTGATCATGGGTCAAGATATTGTTGGCAATTGTCTTAGTTTTTTGGCTAAAAAATTTATTTGGTCGAGTTTTTCAAACGTTGATTCATGACTTTCTAGGATTTGAACTAATCTGTCGTGGGTTTCGTAGCATCAATTTCTACATGAGTCTGCATCAGTTATATCTGAGCTCAAGCTCCAAAAATCAAGGTTATGTAATTTAATTCCTTGCTTATTTTTGTTTGAATCTTCATCTTCATTCTTGGTGTTCTTCATCTTTTGAGTCATTCAATCCAATTAAATTACCAAAAAAAAAAAATGTTTATGCGCTAAATTAGTGTCCAAATCAATTCCTTTTCGATTTTTTGTCTCTTTATTGAATTCTTGCGCATTTAGTAAAAAAAATGAAATTAAAAAAAAGGTGTTCCGTCTGAATTCAAGAAAAACTCTCTTGAATTTATCCTTGACGTTTCATTCAAGTTCAAATCCTTACTTTCTTGAATCATTGTAGATCACTTTCCTTACTTAATTCTTTGTTTAAACTCCACAAGGGTTGAAATTCTTTCGATTGAGGTCGAATTAATTCTTTGAAACACTTCTAAGAGAACACTAAATGAAAAAAAGGCAGAGTGGTGAGACTAATAGAAGGAAAAAGCCAAATTGAGTGATACATGAGTATACACACGTGAAGCAAATATTATTCTAGATTTAGGATGCATGCGGAAAAAATAATCAAGTCATCATGACGGATGAGATGATACGATGATTTGAAAGCTTGTTTGGTGATATGAGAGATAGAATAGATAGACAAGAGGCGTGGATGGAGAGGCAGACATCTTGCTTGCTAATTTGCATAGGGAAGTTCCTAACACAATGAGGCAAGGTAGGCAGGATCCTAAAGTGGATATTGGTGGTGAAAATGAAACGGGTAGTGGAATCGATGATGATGCATTAGTGGAGGCTGAAATAAGAAGGATGAGGAATATAAGAGATATACATAATAGGAGGGCGAGAGATTATGTTGGAGATGGAGTTGATAAAAATATAAGCAATATTAAAATGAAAATTCCTTCATTCAAAGGAATGAGCGATCCTAAAGCATATTTAGAGTGAGAAAGGAAGATAGAGCTTATATTTGATTACCATAATTATTCGGAGAAGAAAAGTGTAAAACTTGCAGTCGTTGAGCTTATTGATTATGCTATTATTTGGTGGGGGTCAAATAGCAATATCTAGGAAGGGGAATCATGAGAGGCCTATTGAAACATGGGAAGAATTGAAAGCTATCAGGAGGAAGATGTTCATTTCTAATCATTACTATAGGGATCTTTATCAAAAAGTACAATGCCTTTATCAAGGATCTATGAATGTGGATGATTATCACAAGGAGATGGATTGTCATGATTAAAGCGAATGTTGAGGAAGATCAGAATGTCCCCATATGCCCTGATTTTTTAATGGTTTGAATAGAGAGATAGCTAATATGGTAGAACTACAACATTATGTGGAGTTGGGAGGGAGGGGCATGCTACATGTAGCTAAGAAGGTGGAGATGCAGTTGAAGAGGAAGGGAGCAACTAGATACCCATCGGGTTCTAACTCTTCTTGAAAATCGAAGTGGGACAACAATAAAGGTGATGAGACTATTTCAAAGAGTAGAACTGAGCTACTGGAGGGAAGAGAGAAAGTTACTAGCAAAACTACACCTAAGGCGGATTCCCAATCCCCTAGGAATACTAACATTTCCATTGGTAAGGCAAATAATCTTCATATGTGTGATTCTTGCTTAAGGGATTTTTTTTCAATTTGTGAGATATCAGTTTTGATTATTGTCTGGGTTATCTTCAAGCAATTTTGAAAGAATGACTACAGATAATAGTTTTACAACTCTACGTAATCCTAAGCTATTGTTGTGATGTGTATTAGGAATGTTGTATATCCGTATGTGAATTCCATTTTTCCTGTCAACAACATTTGGTGCTGATTTGGTAGTTAACTGTCCAATAACCATCGAATTTTCGTGATTTTTTATGTATTCCAATATATTTAATTATAACATATGACTCAATTCAAAATCTCTACTTCGAAAATTTGCATTCTGTATATATTTTCGACTTTTGGTTTGTTTAAATACCAAATGTTGATGACTAAAGTGATATAATGACATCACACATGAACTTATATTAGTATAATAAACTTGACGGATGTATTTGTATAGATTCACAGATTCTTTTTTTTGTGTGAATTTCGTACTAACTTGTTTAAATGTTTGCACGTACGAACCAGGTCAGCGAATGTGTTTGTGACATGCAAAACAATACTTTTCGACTTCTCGTACCAAGTGGGTGTCCTATGTTGCATAAACTAAATGTTTGACTAATACTATTAATTTTCTTGAGTACCGTGTTGCATAAACGAAACGGAAGTGACACTGTTATCTATTTAATTTATGCATATTCCTTAAATTTTTGAAGTTGATGAGTTTCTTCAACAACATTTAGTACATGTATGTCAATTCGATGTTATAATTTGTAACACGTACCCAACATTAATAGTGATATGGGTCAATTACAAAAATGAAATTCCCTGATATGTCATTCAAACTTTTCGATTAGTGATAGTAAAGGTGAAGATGAAAAAATTAGATCACGTTAATGTTACTGAATATGATACCAAAGTCATTGGATTTCTACATAATGCACGCTTATGTTCGTGTTGGTGAACGATCGAGTCTACCTTGAACCAAAATATATGTATGAAGTCGTGGATGGTAATATTGAATCAACAATTGGATATCATGATTGCTAGAATGACCGACAAACAATTGGATTCAGCATCATACGTATCATAATATATAACAAAAACTCGATTGAGTAATAAAATAAGATTACTGTAAAGAGTGGATTTTCATAGCAGCTAGAGGAAAGGAATCAATTTGTTATCCATACCATACAAAAACGTAAACCACTGTAGTGCATATTTACAAAAGCTTTTTATTCAAACTTGATGACTAAGGTATTGAACACTACACAAAAGAAAAGTTAAAATCAACGTCTGTCATTTATTAACCAACCCCTTCATCTACTTGTCCCTCCTCATACTCCGTGGAACAACGTCAATGTCCGTCTCATTTATTAACCTTCTATCTGTATTTAGCACCCATGCTTGAATAGTTGTGCAACCAAGTGTGGCATTGAGATGTTCACGTCGAAGTTTTCTGCCATTGCATCAATATTCTTGTGTACAACACATTCCACAAACATTTGATAGAAAAATATTGGATAAATATGGACGAAAAGAGCATTTGCCATAACTTTATTATATTGAATCAATATTGTTTGTGTAGGGTTGTTTAAGTAATTGTACATATGGTTGAGTTAGTTAGGATCTTTCTGTATATATACTAAAGCTGCAGCACTTGGATTGTAATTTTTCATAATTTAGTAATAACATGTTTTCTGCCATTTTCTCTTCTTCCTTTCTAGAGCTTCCTCATTGCAATTTATCATGGTATCAGAGCATTGAAGTTTATTTGCAACGGCGAATAACTCCAGTGTTCAAGCTGAAGCTCAAAATCAGTTCGATTGTGTTAATTCATCTGTTGATTCATCAGCTGAAGATGTGGTTACTGCAGACACAATTTCTCCAGTTAGTCGGTTGATTAGTAAACCAAGCAGTCCATATTATCTTCATTATGGTGATAACACGGGAATGTAAATCATTTCTGATATGCTTACTGAAGAAAACTACGCGAGGTGGAGTAGAGCAGCAGTTATGGCGCTTAGTGTAAAAACAAGGAAGGTTTCGTCAATGGAACTATCCTCAAACCATCTCAGGATGATCCTCTCTATAGTACTTTGTGGAGGTGCAATCATTTGTTTCATCATGGATCATCAATTCCATACCAAAGGAGCTTTATCCGAGTGTGGTACACAAGGATTCTGGTGTGTGCTGTCGCAGACACCCAAAAGTAATACCTTAACCTTTAAACTAATGTAATAGTGGAAGTAAATGTCGATCCCACGAAGAGTATGTAATTCAATATTTTATGCTCCGTACAATGATTGAAGGTTTTTGTTTGTAATGAAATCAATCTTATAACCAATAGCAATGTAAATTAACGAGTTGTATTAAATCAATAAAATGAACCTTGATCTAAGCCAACTTCCACCATCGGAGATTTATAACCAATTATCGATCTACAAGGAATAATCAATCCACATTTTCAATATTCACCGTTAGAATTAATTCATATTTCTCCTTAATTTTAGTTAGTTAGAAATTAGCGTTCTAATTAACTCTAATTATTAAATAACCTAAGACCAGCGCTCAAGATTCAATTTAATAACAACTTTATACAATATAGAAATTGATGAACTAGATAACACAAACACCAACGGTTGCGTTCAATCTATTTAACATTCTTCTTAAGATTCAATAACTCTATCGTAGAAAATCATCAAATCCTATTAAAGGAATTAAACAATTACGGATTTGAAATTTAACTTAGCTATAGATTGAAATACATGAGAAACTAATAGGCATTTTTAGCAATCAAACATGACAATCATATAATTACGCGCAGAAGAACATTCAATACTAAAAATATAGATTAAATAATGAAACTAGATGGACCTCACAGTTATGATATTTCTAAGGCTTTGATATCCTTCGATCAAGTACCAAGAATTAGTTACACATGAAAAATCTAAAAACAAAAGAGAGAAAAATAGTTAGTAGGTGTTCTATGTCGTTTGGGTGTCTTCTAGGGTTTATAAAGTGTAGATAGATTTGTTTCCATAAGTGTTTGATTGGAATTAGGAAATCAGAAAATTCCTATCGAGAATGAACCATGCGGCCGCATGGTAGTAAGTCATACGGTCGTATAGAACATTGAAAATGGACCCTGAAGTTCACTGAAACACCTCTTGCGGCTGCATGGAATTAAAGCCATGCGATCGAATGGTTTTAAATAATTTCCACTAGACAATCTTCCATATTTTGGTTATATCTTCCACTACTAATGTTTGATTGAGACAATTCAAGATGCATTGGAAAAATAACTCAAAGGGCTACAACGTTTCTTTAGATATCATCTTCCAATTTGATCGTTTTCTATATCAAAAATGGGTCTCAATATGAGGCTAAAAATTGGTGCATAACTTTTCGATTGGAAATTGATGTGTGATCATACTTTGATGATATTTCATCCATTTGACATCTTCTTTCATACAATTGACTTCTAGTACTCTCAAATCTTCATCATTTGGTTTGACATAACTTTTGTGTATTTGTACGCTTGAATTTTCATTACCTTTCACTTTGGTCCATTTTCACCTATTTCTTCCAAACTACGCAATGTCCATTAAATTGCCTACTAAATCAAAATATGAGATTAATAAGTACATTTTGGTACAAAATAATCATTTGAATGTATAAAATAAGGAGAGAAAAATATCAATTTTACATTCCTATCAGATTCCGCAAGAGAAATCTGGATTGAGTTCCAGGATCATTACAGGTAAGGTAATGGTCCTCGAATCTATGAGTTGAAGAAGTAGATTGCTTCGATTTCACAATCAAATAGTTTGGTTAATTCCTATTTTAATCGATTCAAGGGACTCTTGGAAGAATTGGATAATTATAGACCAAGTACTAATAACATTCATTACAAGTGTGAAGATTATGTTATGCAATTTCTTATGGGGCTGGATGATCAATTTTCTGCTATTGAGGTTAGATTTTATTGATGGATCCCTTGCCATTACTAAATAAAGTGTTTGCATGAATACTACAAGACGAGAGGCAAAATGAAATTGTGGCTAAGAACCAACAGAATTTTGATGCAATAACATCTGTTGGTAGAATGGTGCAAACATCATTTGGCAATCAAATGATCATTTCATCAGATCAATCTTAGAGGAAGGAAAGGCTTCTATGTAGCTACTGCGGTATGCTTGGACATATTAGAGGCAAATGTTACAAGTTGATAGGCTATCCACCTGGTCACAAATCTGGTAAAGGAAAAACTCCAGTGGCAAATGTTGTTGCACAGATACATTATGGTGACAATTCAGAGGTTTTAAATTCCTTATCACAGCTCACAATTACTCCAAGTCAGTGCCCAAATCTCTAATTGTAATCCATAGCCTCGAGACGTATCCTCTTCTTCACCATCTGTACCCGATGCATTTGCTTTCTCAGGTAGTTGTATTTACACTAATGCCTCTATTATTGCAAACAAATGGATCATAGATGCAAGGGCCTCAAAACACATGGTTTTCTCCATTGTGCATCTAACTACTATGGTTGCTGTTGTTAGTGCCTTTGTGATACTGGCTACTGGTGATAGTGCTACAGTCATACATGTTGGCACAATAAATCTATCTACCAAGTTGATTTTGACAAATGTGCTGGTGGTGCCATGTTTTAAATATAATATGATATCTGCAAACATAACTACTGCATCATGTTCTTACATCATTCTTATTTTATTCAAGATCTTTTAACATGTAAGACGATTGGGGAAGGCAAACTTGAGGATGGATTGTATTACCTTAAACAATTTGATCACCAGCTCAATGATCAATCCCTTAAGCTTCAGCTTCAGCTTCAAACAAATCCTTATATCTCTCACATTAAAAATTCTATTGTTCCTTCCAGTATCAATCATAGTTCTATTTTTAGTTCAAAGTGTAATAATTCAGACTATACTTGTAATTTTATCAGCAACACTGATGTTAGCACAAACATTGATATTTGGCATTGTCATTTAGGACATGTCCCAGTTGCCAAAATACTACTTCTGCATAGATTTGTTCATGCTATTAATGTAAATAAACATTTCCATTGTGTTGTTTGTCCCATGGCCAAGCAACACGGGTTGCCTTTTCCAAATAGTGAAACAAAATCTTTCAAACCGTTTGATCTCATTCACTGTGATATATGGGGGCCATATTCCATTCCTTCCTTAGATGGTTCTAGATATTTTTTGACTATTGTGGATGACTATAGCAAGATGACTTGGACATATCTTATGCAAAATAAATCTCAAACTAGATCACTTGTTCAATCCTTTTATCATATTATTCAAAGACATTTTCGATTCAATGTGAAGATTACCAGATCTGACAATGGATCAGAATTTCAAATGAATGATTTCTATTCTTCCAGGGGTATCATGCACTAATTGGGTTATGTTGAAACACCACAACAAATTGGTATGGTTGAGAGAAAATACCAGCACCTACTCAATATTGCCAGAGCCATTAAATTCCAAGCCAATTTACCCCATCAATTTTGGGAAGATTGCATTCTAACTGCTACTCACATCATAAATCAAAAACCTACTACACTACTTGCAATCAAATCTCCTTATGAAATGCTTTATCAGACTGCACCATCTTTTGCTCATCTTAAGATTTTTAGATGCCTTTGTTATGCCTCTACCTTGAAAAGACAAAGAACAAAGTTTGATCCCAAGGCCATCCCATGTATTCTCATTGGTTATCCTTATGGTATGAAAGCATACAAGCTATACAATCTTCATACTAATACAGTATTTGTCTCAAGAGATGTCTATTTTCATGAAAATGTATTTTCTTTCCATCATCGATCTTTCCTTAAATCTCTGTCCAAGCCTGAATCTGTTACTTAGTTTGGCTTATTCATTTTTCTAGCATCATCTTCTCAATGTATAGATGATCCTTTTCATCAATGTATATACTCTGCCTCTTCTCATATCCCATTCAACTTCAAATTCTTCCGATTCCATTTTACCTTCTTCTGAAACGTCCCCTTCACCTCCTGTTATACCTACCAGAATGTCTTGTAGATCAAAACGTGCCCCCTACCTATCTACAAGATTATCATTGTAGTTTGGTGCCTCAAATGCCTAGTCCCCAGTCAGACTCTGCGGTGAAAGGTTCCGAGTACAAGAAGCAATATCCTATTTCAGATTATTTGGGTTACAGCTTGTTGTCTGATGCACATAAGCCATACTTATTGGCTTTATCCACTGTCTTATAACCTAAAACCTTTGAGGAGGCATCTCAGCATCCTGATTGGTGCAAAGCTATGGATGTTAAGTATCAAAACTTATTTCTAACAATATTTAGAATGTTTGTTAGTTGCCTACACATAAAACACGAGTGGCCTCTAAATGGGTTTTCAAAATGAAACTCAATTCGGATGGCTCAGTGGAGATGAAGAAAGCCCGTCTTGTAGCAAATGGATTCACTTAGCAAGCTGGATTGGATTATGAAGAAACGTTTTCCCATGTTGCCAAATTAGTCACTGTTAAAGCTCTTCTTGTAGTTGCAGCTTGAAAACGGTGGCATCTTTGATATCAATAATGCCTTTTTACATGGTGATTTGGATGAAGAGTTGTATATGTTGTTGCCTCCAGGTTATGAGCAGCAAGGGGTGAATGGTGAACAATTAGTTTGTAGACTGAACAAATCCATCTATGGACTCAAAAAAGCTTTAAGGCAATAGAATATGAAGCTAACTTCATACATTCTTTCATAAGATTTCGAACAATTGAAATCTAATTATTCATTGTTCAGTAAACAAGATGGCTGCTCATTCACTGTAATTCTCATATATGTAGATGATATTATCATTGGTGGAAATAACTTACCTTATATTGAGCAATTCAAAAATGACATGAATGAACAATTTAGATTGAAGGACTTAGGGGCTTTGAAATATTTTCTAGGTCTTGAATTGGCAAGGAGTACAGCAGGGATATCAGTTTGCCAAAGAAAGTACGCTTTGGATATCTTAACATATACATGTTATCTTGCAGCTAAACTGGCAAAAATATCCCTCTTCCACATAACCTGAAGCTGAGCAAAGATGAAGGAGAAGCAATTGCTGATGCCAGTGCTTACAGAAGACTAGTAGGAAGGCTTCTATACTTAACAATAACAAGATCAGATTTGTCATATGTTTTTCAAGTTCTGACCCAATTTCTTTTATCCCCAAAGCACCCTCATCTAGAGGTAGCACATCATGTGTTATGGTATTTGAAATGTACATTAGGACAAGGACTTTTCTTTGACAGCAATTTTGATTTGCATTTGAAAGGATTCTGTGATGCAGACTAGGTAGCTTGTTCGGATACCAGAAGATCTATCACTCATTATTGCATAATTTTATGTAACTCATTGATATCATGGAAGTCTAAAAAGCAACAGACGGTAATTAGATCTACAGCAGAATCTGAATATCGATCTATGGCAGCAGCAGTTTGCAAATTCAGCTGGTTGAAGAATGTGTTAAAGGATCTAAGTGTTGATCACATCAGACCAGCCTTATTGTTCTGTGATAACCAATCAGCTATACACATAGCTAGCAATCCCGTGTTTCATGAAAGAACGAAACATATAGAAATTGATTATCATCTTGTACGGGATAAGGTACAATCAGGTGAAGTGAAGATGCTACACACATAGCTAGCAATCCTGTGCAAGATGCTACACACATAGCTAACCAATCAGCTATACACATAGCTAGCAATCCCGTGTTTCACGAAAGAACGAAACATATAGAAATTGATTGTCATCTTGTACGGGATAAGGTACAATCAGGTGAAGTGAAGATGCTACATATGGCCTCACACGAACATGTTGCTGATTTATTAACTAAACCACTAGGAGGAGCCAGATTCAGGTTATTGTTAAGCAAGATGGGAGTGTTAAATATATACTTGTCATCTAGAGGGGGCGTATTGAATCAATATTGTTTTGTAGGGTTATTTAAGTAATTGTACATTATTTCATACGGTTGAGTTAGTTAGAATATTTCTGTATATATACTAAAGTTGCAGTACTTGGATTGTAATTTCATAATTCAGTAATAACAAGTGCAAGTTTCTTGCTATTAAGTGCCACATTTGGCACTTGATGTGGTCAAACTTCTATGTCTACGTGTTTTGGTCTCCTATGTCCAGGTGCTTTGGTCCTTTAAGTTTGAATTAAAATAAAAACGGTCCTTCAGTGATCGTTTGTGAAACAAATGAAATTTCAGTAGCCGTTTGTGAAAGCGCATGAAACTTCAGTAACTGTTTCTGCAAGTTTTAAATTTCAGCCACCGTTTTGTAATTTTTAATTAAGTTTAGCATGATTGTGATACTAGAAATACTACCCTAAATATAGAATAATAGAAAATAATAATTAAATGCGTACTAGTACTAAATGTAATCCTAACTCGCTACATGCAATACTGTTACCAAAAACATAATAAATAAAAGAGTAATAAAATTAAGGTGCCTCCCAATGAGCACTCATTTATAGTTCTACCTAGACTTCTGTTACGATTCTTTCAAGGCACTTTGAATAGTAATATTGATGTTTTGCTTAGTCTGCTTCAGTTGACTTTGCCCCATACCTCATTAATCTTTCAACCTTCAACCTTACCCTTTTCAATGTAGTTAGACTTTCCTACTCCACCCAACTCAAACTCAATTGTGAAGACTTCTACCTTCTCATTGATCTTAATCAAAAAATCAATTTTTAGGCAATCAATAAAGTTGGGTGATTGCATGATAAGTCTATCTTCATTGAATGCCAATGCTTCATTTCGCTCCATTTTGACTAATTCTTCGTTTTCTTCAAGTTTTTCTTCATTTGCTTTTATCTTCTCGTGTTAAATGGCTGGTCTTTATCCAAAACATTAGCCAATTGCACAAGTCTTCATGGGGCATCTCTCCTTTCTTGTTATTAGTGGAGTTACAACTATTATGATTTTTCGACCGAGTGCCCATTAATCGCCATCAAAATTCTAATGGTACTTCAGCATCAAATTTCTTTACATATGTTCATGTAAGATTGTGAAATTGTATTGGCAGATTAAACCTAAATGCAAGACTGCAAGTTATCCCCATCAAATTTTATAAGTGCATTATATCCCCTTCTTTTAAATTTGGGGAATGTCGAACATATCTTCCACAAGCATGTCATCCTCATCAATATCGGAATCAATCATTACCTTATTTCGCCAGTCACTTGCTTCATTTTGTTCCCTGTTAATGAAACTAAGATAAATATAAATAAAAGGAAGAGTTCAACTAAAGATAGAATTAACTAAAATTAACCAAATAAATTAATTCCCCGACAATGATTTCAAAAACTTATTCTTGAATTTCACAACAAATTTGCCGATACTTAAAAACTTGCTCTTAATTTTAATATCCCACAATGTACAAATAAAAAATAAGTAATAATGTGAACTTATAGTCCAAGTATCGATCCCACTAGAAATAAATATCTAGCCGATAAGTATATTTTATGTACTTATTCAGACTTCTATTCTTATTTAATTTTGTATTAATTGAGCGAATAAGTAATTAATTGTTTAAATTATGTTAATTGTAGGAAAATCCCAACTTGAATACAATTTATGTAAAAAGAGGCTATTTGGAGCTTAACTGGAGTTGATTTGAAGCAATTGAAGATTAACCAAATTGCAGGAGATGAAGTAGAAGTATTAACAGAGCATTTTGTAAAAATTCGTAAGTTTCGAGATTTAAATTCGACATTTGAAGATTTTGGGACAATATTGCGAACTCCAAAACTTGCATCTAATCACTATAATGATTTTAGAATAAATAGGATTTAACTGTAATAATAGAAGATGAATGACTAAAAGTAAATGAGAAAAAGGAGTTCAATTGGAAGAGCGATTTGTTTCCTACTTCTTCCCGAACTCTTTGATAAAAATCAATTTGAACAAGGATTTTGCCTAATCCTTGTTCTATAAATACATACCTTAATCCAACAATTAAAATGGGGCTTATAGGATTTCACAAGAAAAAGATGGATTATTGGTGTAAGATCTTTATTTTTTTCACTACGCCAAAAAAGGGCTTTTGCAGCAGCCCCAAGTGTTGCAAAGGCCGGTGTTTCCGTTGAGGGAAGACTTTTTGCAGTGTTTTTTTAACGTTGCGGTAGACCTTGCAAAAATCATTTGGCAATCAAAGGATCATTTCATCAAATCAATCTCAGAGGAAGGAAAGGCCTCTATGTAGCTACTGTGGTATGCTTGGACATATTAGAGGCAAATGTTACAAGTTGATAGGCTATCCACCTGGTCACAAATCTGGTAAAGGAAAAACTCCAGTTGCAAATGTTGTTGCACAGATACATTATGGTGACAATTCAGAGGTTTTAAATTCCTTGTCACAGCTCACAATTACTCCAAGTCAGTGCCAACAAATTTTGTCCGTGTTAGTACCAAAGTTGTAAGGCCAAATCTATAATTGTAATCTACAGCCTCAAGACGTATCATCTTCTTTACCATTTGTACCTGGTGCATTTGCTTTCTCAGGTAATTGTATTTACACTAATGCCTCTATTATTGCAAACAAATGGATCATAGATGCAGGGGCCTCAAAACACATGGTTTTCTCCATTGCGCACCTAACTACTGTGATTGCTGTTGTTAGTACCTTTGTGATACTGGCTACTGGTGATAGTGCTGCAGTCACACATGTTGGCACAATGAATCTATCTACCAAGTTGATTTTGACAAATGTGCTGGTGGTGCCATGTTTTAAATATGATCTGATATCTGCAAGCAAATTAGTGCTTAAACATAACTGTTGCCTCTTGTTCTTACATCATTCTTGTTTTATTCAGGATCTTTTAACATGTAAGACGATTGGGGAAGGCAAACTTGAGGATAGATTGTACTACCTTAAACAATTTGATCACCAGTTCAATGATCAATCCTTAAGCTTCAGCTTCAGCTTCAGCTTCAGCTTCAACTTCAAACAAATCCTTATATCTCTCACATTAAAAATTCTGTTGTTCCTTCCAGTATCAATCATAGTTCTATTTTTAGTTCAAAGTGTAATAATTCAGACTATACTTGTAATTCTATCACCAACACTGATGTTAGCACAAACATTGATATTTGGCATTGTCGTTTAGGACATGTCCCTGTTGCCAAAATACTACTTCTACATAGATTTATTCATGCTATTAATGTAAATAAAAATTTCCATTGTGTTGTTTGTCCCATGGCCAAGTAACCAGGTTGCCTTTTCCAAATAGTGAAACAAAATCTTTCAAACCGTTTGATCTCATTCACTGTGATATATGAGGGCCATATTACATTCCTTCCTTAGATGGTTCTAGATATTTTTTGACTATTGTGGATGACTATAGCAGGATGACTTGGACATATCTTATGCAAAATAAATCTCAAACCAGATCACTTGTTCAATCCTTTTATCATATTATTCAAAGACATTTTCGATGCAATGTGAAGATTACTAGATCTGATAATGGATCAGAATTTCAAATGAATGATTTCTATTCTTCCAGGGGTATCATGCACCAATTAAGTTATGTTGAAACACCACAACAAATTGGTATGGTTGAGAGACAATACCAGCACCTAATAAATATTGCCAGAGCTATTAAATTCCAAGCCAATTTACCCCATCAATTTTGGGAAGTTGCATTCTAATTGCTACTCACATCATAAATCATAAACCTACTACACTACTTGCAATCAAATCTCCTTATGAAATGCTTTATTAGACTGCACCATCTTATGCTCATCTTAAGGTTTTTGGATGCCTTTGTTATGCCTCTACCTTGAAGAGACAAAGAACAAAGTTTGATCCCAAGGCCATCCCATGTATTTTCATTGGTTATCCTTATGGTATGAAAGCATACAAGCTATACAATCTTCATAATAATATAGTATTTGTCTCAAGAGATGTCTGTTTTCATGAAAATGTATTTTCTTTCCATCATCGATCTTTCCTTAAATCTCTGTCCAAGCCTGAATCTGTTACTCAGTTTGGCTTATTCATTTTTCTAGCATCATCTTCTCAATGTATAGATTATCCTTTTCATCATTGTATATATTCCGCCTCCTCTCATATCTCATTCAACTTCAAACTCTTCTGATTCAACTTCAAATTATTTCGATTCCTTTTCACCTTCTTCTGAAACGTCCCCTTCACCTCCTGTTATACCTACCAGAAAGTCCTATAGATCAAAACATGCCCCCTAGCTATCTACAAGATTATCATTGTAGTTTGGTACCTCAAATGCCTAGTCCCCAGTCAGACTCTGTGGTGAAAGGTTCTGAGTACAAGAAGCAATATCCTATTTCAGATTATTTGAGTTACAACTTGTTGTTTGATGCACATAAGCCATACTTATTGGCTTTATCCACTGTCTTGGAACCTAAAACCTTTGAGGAGGCATCTCAGCATCCTGATTGGTGCAAAGCTATGGATGTTAAGTATCAAACACTTGTTTCTAACAATATTTAGGATGTTTGTCAGTTGCCTACGCATAAAACACCAATGGCCTCTAAATGGGTTTTCAAAGTGAAACTCAATTCGGATGGTTCAGTGGAGAGGAAGAAAGCCCATCTTGTAGCAAATGGATTCACTTAGCAAGCTGGGTTGGATTATGAAGAAACGTTTTCCCATGTTGTCAAATTAGTTACTGTTAAAGCTCTTCTTGTAGTTGCAACTTGAAAACGGTGGCATCTTCATCAACTTGATATCAATAATGCCTTTTTACATGGTGATTTGGATGAAGAGTTGTATATGTTGTTGCCTCCAGGTTATGAGCAGCAAGGGGGGAATGGTGAACAATTGGTTTGTAGATTGAACAAGTCCATCTATGGACTCAAAAAAGATTTAAGGCAATGGAATATGAAGCTAACTTCATACATTCTTTCATAAGATTTCAAACAATCGAAATCTAATTATTCATTGTTCAGTAAACAAGATGGTTGCTCATTCACTGTAATTCTCATATATATAGATGATATTATCATTGGTGGAAATAACTTGCCTTATATTGAGCAATTCAAAAGTGACATGAATGAACAATTCAGATTGAAGGACTTAGGGACTTTGAAATATTTTCTAGGTCTTGAATTGGCAAGGAGTACAGCAGGGATATCAGTTTGCCAAAGAAAGTATGCTTTGGATATCTTAACAAATACAGGTTATCTTGCAGCTAAACTGGCAAAAATATCCCTCTTCCACATAACCTGAAGCTGAGCAAAGATGAAGGAGAAGCAATTGCTGATGCCAGTGCTTACAGAAGACTAGTAGAAAGGCTTTTATACTTAACAATAACAAGATCAGATTTGTCATATGTTGTTCAAGTTCTGACCCAATTTCTTTAGTCCCCAAAGCACCCTCATCTAGAGGTAGCACATCATGTGTTATGGTATTTGAAATGTACACTAAGACAAGGACTTTTCTTTGACAGCAATTCTAATTTGCATTTGAAAGGATTTTGTGACACAGACTAGGCAGCTTGTTCGAATACCAGAAGATCTATCAGTCATTATTGCATATTTTTGGGTCACTTATTGATATCATGGAAGTCTAAAAAGCAACAGACGGTATCTAGATCTATAGCAGAATCTGAATATCGATCCATGGCAGCAGCAGTTTGCAAATTTAGCTGGTCGAAGAATGTGTTAAAAGATCTAAGTGTTGATCACATCAGACCAGCCTTGTTGTTCTGTGATAACCAATCAGCTATACACATAGCTAGCAATCCCGTGTTTCATGAAAGAACGAAACATATAGAAATTGATTGTCATCTTGTACGGGATAAGGTACAATCAGGTGAAGTGAAGATGCTACATATGGCCTCACACGAACATGTTGCTAATTTATTAACTAAACCACTAGGAGGAGCCAGATTCAGGTTATTGTTAAGCAAAATGGGAGTGTTAAATATATACTTGCCATCTAGAGGAGGCGTATTGAATCAATATTGTTTGTGTAGGGTTATTTAAGTTATTGTACATCGTTTCATACAGTTGAGTTAGTTAGAATCTTTCTGTATATATACTAAAGTTGTAGCACTTGGATTGTAATTTCATAATTCAGTAATAACAAGTGCAAGTTTCTTGCTATTAAGTGCCACATTTGGTACTTGAGGTGGTCAAACTTCTATGTCTACGTGTTTTGGTCCTTTAAGTTTGAATTAAAATCATAACGGTCCTTCAGTGATTGTTTGTGAAACAAATTAAAACTTCAATAGCCGTTTGTGAAAGCGCATGAAACTTCAGTGACTGTTTTTGCAAGTTTTAAATTTCAGTAACCGTTTTGTAATTTTTAAGTAAGTTGATTGACCGTTTGTGAAATTAACCCAATAATGAAGTCACTCCCTAAAGTTAAAATGCACATTGTCCTCATTGTGTACATAGAGTATGCGTAAGAAGGTTAAAATACACATTGTCCTCATTGTGTACACAAAATATGCGTAAGGTCCTAAAGTTAAAATACACATTGTCCTCATTGTGTACACAAAGTATGCATAAGAAGGTTAAAATACACGTTGTCCTCGTTGTGTACACAAACTATGCGTAAGAACTAAGAAGGTTAGGAATACACATCGCGTATATAAATATGTCTCAATAATAGTGCGTGGTCTTTTATTTTCCTTTTCTTTTCTTTTCTATACTCTCTTTGCAAAATAAATCCACAATACCTGGAAGAAAGAATGTGAAATATAATAGTGAGAGTTAAAGCTAATCTTTTATTTTTTGGAAATATTGGATGAGAGGAACTTTACATGATTGTGATGCTAGGAATACTACCCTAAATATAGAATAATAGAAAATAATAATTAAATGTGTACTATTACTAAATGTAATCCTAACTCGCTACATGCAATACAGTTACCAAAAACATAATAAATAAAAGAGTAATAAAATTAAGGTGCCTCCCAATGAGCACTCATTTATAGTTCTACCTAGACTTCTGTTACGATTCTTTCAAGGTACTTTGAATAGTAATATTGATGTTTTGCTTAGTTTGCTTCAGTTGACTTTGCCCCATACCTCATTAATCTTTCAACCTTCAACATTACCCTTTTCAATGTAGTTAGACTTTCCTACTCCACCCAACTCAACTCAATTGTGAAGACTTCTACCTTCTCATTGATCTTAATCAAAAAATCAATTTTTAGGCAATCAATAAAGTTGGGTGATTGCATGATAAGTCTATCTTCATTGAATGCCAATGCTTCATATGGCTCCATTTTGACTAATTCTTCGTTTTCTTCAAGTTTTTCTTCATTTGCTATTATCTTCTCGTGTTAAATGGCTTGTCTTTATCCAAAACATTAGCCAATTGCACAAGTCTTCATGGGGCATCTCTCCTTTCTTGTTATTAGTGGAGTTACAACTATTATGATTTTTCGACCGAGTGCCCATTAATCGCCATCAAAATTCTAATGGTACTTCAGCATCAAATTTCTTTACATATGTTCATGAAAGATTGTGAAATTGTATTGGCAGATTAAACCTAAATGCAAGACTGCAAGTTATCCCCATCAAATTTTATAAGTGCATTATATCCCCTTCTTTTAAATTTGGGGAATGTCGAACATATCTTCCACAAGCATGTCATCCTCATCAATATCGGAATCAATCATTACCTTATTTCGCCAGTCACTTGCTTCATTTTGTTCCCTGTTAATGAAACTAAGATAAATATAAATAAAAGGAAGAGTTCAACTAAAGATAGAATTAACTAAAATTAACCAAATAAATTAATTCCTCGACAATGATTTCAAAAACTTATTCTTGAATTTCACAACAAATTTGCCGACACTTAAAAACTTGCTCTTAATTTTAATATCCCACAATGTACAAATAAAAAATAAGTAATAAAGTGAACTTATAGTCCAAGTATCGATCTCACTAGAAATAAATATCTAGCCGATAAGTATATTTTATGCACTTATTCAGACTTCTATTCTTATTTAATTTTGTATTAATTGAGCGAATAAGTAATTAATTGTTTAAATTATGTTAATTGTAGGAAAATCCCAACTTGAATACAATTTATGTAAAAAGAGGCTATTTGGAGCTTAACTGGAGTTGATTTGAAGCAATTGAAGATTAACCAAATTGCAGGAGATGAAGTAGAAGTATTAACAGAGCATTTTGTAAAAATTCGTAAGTTTCGAGATTTAAATTCGACA
>CAIGRF010039254.1:0-13886 GCA_903798235.1 Fraxinus ornus | reverse complement strand
ATTTGCTATTAATGAATTATGAGAAATGACTAAATGAGAATTTTTGGATTTTTTGGTGCATTATGTTACTGTAGACTGGATGTCTGTATTTTCGATTATTACGATTGTTGATTGTCATGGTCATCGGTCAACAGTCTCCGCCCTAGCTGGACGAAATTCCTGGATTCGCCCCTCACTTCATGGACTCTTCATTTTCTCTGTGCATTGCCGGTTTGAAGAGTGGGGATGGACTCTTCATTTTCTCTGTGGGTAAGAAACTTCTCTTTCTTTCCTCTTTCATTTTTTTTTTTTTTTAATTGTTGCAAATTTATTTATAGATAATCAAATTGACTTTGTCATAAGTAATCAATGGTTTGTGTGAAACAAGGTTTTTTTTTTTTTTTTTTTTTAATGAATTTAAGGTTTTTTATGCCGTGCCTTTGTTAGAAAAGGAAAAAGAGAAACAAGAAATATTTAAATTTTAGGGTTTTGTGGCTGATTTTTTTAATTATTCAGCATCTGATAACATGGAATTGGGGGCATCAGAAACTGTTACAAATGTCCAATTTAAATTTATTATTTTAAATCTCTTGGTTGCAATGGCCGCCCATTTTCATGCCAATGAGCATAGTATTTTTAATTATGAAATGGTCCATTGGATTGGGGGTGGAGAAAATTTTCATTTTTCTTGTGATGGAGAAAAGCCCACAATTTGGATTTTAGGGTTTTAGACTTTCAAGTTTGGGGTACTAAGGCCTGTCTCTACATTTATTGCAGGGAGTTCTATTTTGAGAAAATTTTCATTCCTCTTTTGAATTGGTACGTCTTTTCCCCTCCTTTGAATTATTTGTGGAATTTGCTATTGTTAGTTTTAGTTGCTCTGAGTTACAACTCTAAATTGGTGAAAGGTTCCTGCAATTGTAATTTTAGTTATTAGTATATCCTAGTAACTACGTGCACACGAGTTGCAATGCCAAAAATTGCATAGATATGTTTTAATCAATATAACTCTACCTTGTGTGGTTACTTATTCTAATAAATATGAAATAGTATAATAAAATCACGTAACACATATGTTAACAGTATAACTTTTTAAAGGTTAATCTCCTTGGGCAGAATTGCTAATCTTGGACGTCAAACTGTGATGTTTTAAATGTATACTTTGGCACTCTAAAACAGCAACATTTATGGGATTATGGCCAAAAATGTTGTGTATAGTCATGTTGGTGCTGATCCTGATCAATAAGTAGAATATGCAGTTGAAAGGATCTTGTCTCTTAAGTATTCCTTTAACTAAATTATTTTTAACTGAATCATCCAGATTAGTGACTTTTATTCATGCTTCGAATCAAAATATGCTTCATTTCTCAATATTTCCATTCCATGCTTTTGTTTCTTTTCCTTACTTTTGTTTGGTGAATGCTCTTGTTCTTTTAATTATAGTTGGGGTCATGAAATATGATAAAATGTTGATATACTATTAAGCAGACTAGAATTAGGAAAAACACATATAGAAGTAGAATAATTATATCCACTCTAATTTGCTGTGAGTTGCATCAAGATCGGGAAAGTAAGACTTGTCTCTACAATTTTTGCAGGGAATTTTCTTTCTCTACTCCCCTTGTGAACCACTTCATCTTTTCCCCTCCTGTGAACTGACCGGTGGGTATTTCTGTGTTATTATAGTACAAGTTTCCTGTGTTGAAGGTATGCTGTTGCAAGTTTTTGAATTTAAATCAAAGTAAATCAGAAAAATATTAATCTTACTGAATAGCTTTTTGATGTAGTTATACTAAGTACTCTGGACATATTAATGATATTATAATGGTAATGAAATTTCTTTAATTGATTTAACTATTTGGCAAAATTCTTACGAGTTTTGTATTTTATGTTAACGTGTGTAAATATAGTTTGGTATGTATTTACTAGCTGATATGGAAAGTCAGTCCAAGTTTCAATCAGTAATCAGGACTTGCCCAGTCATTCGTGTTTGGTTATGCTCTTTATGTTATGGGCAGCTGACTTGGAACTCTGCTATAGATGTTACTGCCTGGTAGGTGCCATTTAAACGGTAAGTATCCGTATGTAGTTGTACTCTGCTTTGAGGTTTGAGTGTAATCATTGTTTAAGCTTCTCCTTAAGTGGTTTACTTTCAGTTTGTGAATCCATCCTCTGGTATGCATACATAAATTGAATTATTACTGCAAGATACAGCAAAAAGAAAGTAAAACGGTAACAATCTGCAAGTGTGAAGGTTGATTGCTTCATCCCCAGGATATCTAATGTTAGGCTAAGCTTAAAAATTCATAAAGTTGAGAGAAAGATTTATTAAATTTAAATTTATTATCATACTCTAGCGGTGCTATCATTGCTGATACCCCATTTCTGCCCTTCTCTGCTCTCTCTTCTTGAACAAGCAACATAAAAGGTTTTTGGATTGACTGGTTTTTCTTGGGTGTGTTTAGGAAACCTTATAATATCCATAAGAAGAGAGTTGAGAACAGTGCACGGAAATGACTCACAGTTTTCAACTTTTAGGCTTTGGAGTTGAACTGCAATGTTTTTCATTTCCATAATTTCTTTATGCATCCATTTCGATACCATCTCAAGATTTGCTTATTGGACATATATAGGATGAATATTGTAAAATCGATGATGCCAAGATCGATGGTCCACCTATATGAGAAACAATAAAATTAAAAATGAAGATATTCACCAACAAGTGGAAGTGATACCAGTTCATTCAACATTAAAAGCCAGTTTGGTGTATATTCCCTGGCTAATATTGAAAGTCAGTCCAATTTTCAGTCAGCAGTCAGGACTTGCCCGGTCATTCTTGTTAGGTTCTGCTCTTTATGTTGTGGGAGCTGACTTGGAACTCTGCTATAGATGTGTCTGCCTGGTAGGTGCCATTTAAACCACAAGTGTGTGTATGTAGTTGTACTCTGCTTTAAGGTGAGTGAAATCATTGTTTAAGCTTCTCCTCAGGTGGTTTACTTTCAGTTTGTGAGTGCATCCTCTGGGCTGCCTGGTCTGCATCCGTAAATCGAATTAATTCTGCAAGATACAGCAAAAAGAAAGTAAAACGGAAACAATTCGTAATATGTCTGCAGAGCAGTTAATTGCTTTGTCCCAGGATATTTAATGTCTGGCTAAGCTTTAAAATTCATAAAGTTGAGAGCAAGATTTATTAAATTAAATTTAGGACCATTTTTATTGACCATCACCCTTGTCCAATGTCATGTGCAACTTCAAACGGGAAAGTCTTGCATCAAAATGAGATGGAATTATTTGTGCCAATGGATAATCTTTTCACTCTCCAATGGACTTGGATGATGGAGAACTCCTATAGCCATTCTCTGTAAAATTTGCTGTACAAGAAAAATGAACATGAGATGCACTGTATTTGAAACATAATTGCAGATTAAAATCAAGCTGCAAAACCAAGAATGTAATTAACTCCAAGAGAAGAAGTTTACCTGCTTCTTTGATTCTCCTTTACAGTCCCCACCCCTGATTACTTTATTCCTTGAGATTCTTTACCCTAATCTGCACATGCATTGTACAGAATGAGTAAATTACAAACTATTATGAGAATTAAAAAGTAGAACAAAGATGTGAATAATAACTGGAATCACAGATTTGGTTTACATGCTATTCATTTTTCATTTATAAATCTTTTATTAACACCCCAGGAGGAACTTGGCATGCATTTTGGATCTCAACCAGAAAAGGGTGCCCTGTACCCACTACCCAGCATCCGAACCTAGATAGAGAGAGATTTCCAAATTAGAATGACATTCATTCAGCTACGAGTGCTTAGAGACCAAAGCTTCTAACACCAATAACCTTCTCTGCCGGGAGCAACTTGTAACATTTTTTACCTCGATATTTGCTTCCCCCCATCCTTTTCGTTATCAATAATCCTTTCCACAATGACTGACTGAAATTTCTCGAGTAGTGCATTTCAAAAGTGTAAGTGACAGGTCTTTCAAGACATTATTGAATCACATCCACAACATTTTTGGCATTGTTCCTCAGCTAGAAGGTTATAGCAGAGACTGACAGGTAATTTCGGAGACTAAAATTCTAGGATTAAAAGTAGTGAGACTTATGAGACTCTCCAAAGATGTGGAACAATGGTTGTCATATTGGTGCATTTAGATTCAGAGGAATGATATAATTTTAGAAGATGGCCATCTTCCTCATTATTTTTCTTATCTACTTTGTCGAACAAAATTTCTGCTATACCTCAGTTAGATTTAAAGATGGCCACCTCCCCGAGAAGCTTTGCGTAATCTCCATGATTAATCATTTTACTAGGGCTCGTAATACAGTTTATTTTGCTGCATTTTTGCTGAATATTGGGCCCCCCCTGCAGTTAATTTACCGTACAATTGGTCCTCCACGTTGAGTTTCGAGATTAAGCATATGAAGATCCTTCGAAAACCTTCTACGGAGTTCCTTATGATCTCCTTTGATTCAATTCCTTTGAAAAAGAATAGGTTTTTCTTTTGCATTGATTTCCTATAAAGAAATTTTATTATTTGTGGTTTTTCATTGACAAAATAATTTTTCAATTTATTATGACTTGGTTATTTATGTCATTTTCTTTACTTGTTTAGACACAGGGAAAGCTTTTGGAAGGCGAAGGGTTTGACTCTTGTGATTATGGTCTGATTTCACTCTTGTGATTGTTGTTAAGCTTATTTAAGTGAGTAAATTGATTGTTACTTTAACTGTTCAGATTCATCAATTTAATTTTGTATCTGGCCCTTTAGAAAGAGCAACAGATTAGAGCTGTTGAAGTTTTATTAATAATATTGCTTCTAAGTGCATGATTTTTGTCATTCTTGTGATTATTGAAGTGGAGACTTGATTTGGTGTGTATGTGCTGATGCATATATGGCAATATGTGTTCTAGTGAGTGCTTGTATGGTTTAAGTGGATCTTGATTTCAGATTTTTCTTGTCAGCATACTGCCAAAAACATATAGTGATCACTATAAGTATTCTTTTAGAAC
Source organism: Fraxinus ornus (assembly GCA_903798235.1). NCBI lineage: Eukaryota > Viridiplantae > Streptophyta > Magnoliopsida > Lamiales > Oleaceae > Fraxinus > Fraxinus ornus. The sequence continues at coordinate 8,884 of CAIGRF010039254.1, read as the reverse complement.
TCTTTAGATCTTGCATTTTTATTGCACTTATGATTTCCTTCAGGTCATGTACCTTTGAGAACTTTGAATGCGATCCCAGGTGTCAAATCTCTAATTGTTTGCTGGACTGAACATCAGTGGCAGGATCGAGATGATAAAGTAGTTCTTCTAACCCTGTCTATCTAGAGATTAAATACAATATAGTATAGTGTCCCAAATCCCAGTGAACTGCTAAAACGTTTTCTTAAAAAGAATTGTCTACAAGCTGTGGAGCTTCTTTACTTTACACAGACCATGGGTGGGTTGAATGTTGCAAATTTTTGAACGAGGTTGATCGCCAACAAGGTTATTCATCTTATATGCTACAAATTTGAGTTAATAATATGTTTTGATTTCCACATGCATTTGTCACCTAATCAGCATTTTAAATGGATGAAGCCTGTTATTAAGTTAGGAATCTCACAGTGGGCGCAATGAGAACTTGTTTGCCAGCCTGCTTGGGTAAAAGCTGAGTCTTATCTTGTTCTTGTTTCTGATGTTAACTAAGAAAAAAGATTGAGGTTAGAAAGTGGATGAAATATCAATCAATATATGGCAGAATCCTAGGATTAAATCGAACCATAGATCAACTCCGAGCACTACTTCCAAATACAATATTGATTAGATGAGTGGTATCAGTAATGATGGAATTACAAGCTCCTTGTGGATGTAGGACACTTTCGAAATCATATTTTCTTTGATTTGAGGAGGAGATTTATGTTCAGAAAGGGAAATGAGAGTTGACTTACGGAAGAATCTGGGGGTCCATTAGGTATGAAATCCTGTCATCATTAGGATGTTGTCTTTGAAGTGTTTAAAGGGGTGTAGTTTGATTCTTTCCTTTCCTCATCCTGTCAACCACGACTGCGATGATCAACCTTGTGCTTACCGTTGTCATCCCTCGACTTGTGCTCATCTGAAAACTTCCCTTTTTTTATTAATTCGGTTTCCTATGTTCCCTTTGTGACCTGGTTAATATGAGCGGCCTTTTCCACGTCTACATACTTATCTATCCTCCTCAACAGTTCATGCATATAATCCGGTTTTCTTTTTAATAGTGACATTTTAAATGAATGATTACAAGTACTGTTCATCCTGGTTGTTACAACAGCCAACATTTGTAGGTCCTTGATTCCTGAGATTGCCCTATTGAATCAAGCAATGAAATCCTTCAATAGCTCGTCTTTTTCTTGAGTCAGTCGCATGAAGCCAATAGTGGTTTTCTTAGTCGTTTTGCTGTTGGGGGAGTGGAGTTGTTCGGGTGGTGGTGAAGTAGGGGGGTGTTGGGGAGGTATGGTGGTTGTGGCTTGGGCTGGTTGGTGGTGGTGATGGTAAAAATTTGAGTTATTTTCTTTTTCTTTTATTTGTGTTTTTATTTATTTTTCATTAACTCTCGATAGATAATTTTTCCGTTGTAAAATGTCCAAGTGTTCAAATAATGTGTGATTGGGATGCTTACATATTCAATAAATGGGGCCACATCTGCGTTCCGTTGTATTTATGGATATAATCTCTTGTTGGAACTAATGGGTTCATGACTTTAAGTTGAAGGACTAATGAAGTGCTCATCATTTTTCTAAGCTTCAAACACAGAAGTGAAACTAATTTGGAACAGATCTTATTCCTCCAGTTTGTAAAGGCAGCAAACTCGAATTACGTTGTGAAATGTCTAATTGTTTGTTAATGATTTGAAGAAGTTCATATACTTTATCCATCTGGAGATGTGTCTTCTCCCCAGCAATAAACTCATGCACAACACCATTAATCTCAACTGAACTGCAGCCTGGTGTCTTCTCGACCCCTTGACTTTTCATTGCCTTCCTAATCCTCCTCGCTTCATCGTATTTTCCAGCATCCGAGTACACATTCGAGAGCAGAATATAGGCTCCACTGTGGCGTTCTAACTGCACAATTCTCTTAGCAGCAACTTCTGCTTCATTGATTTGCCTGTGTCTACAGCAAGCACTAAGTAATGCCCTCCAAGCTATTGCTGCTTCAGAGGGAGCACTTGAAATCGGCATTCTCTGCACTACGTAATTTGCTTCTTCGATAAGCCCAGCACGACTAAGAAAGTCGATTATGCATCCATAGTGCTCACTTTTGGGCTCAATGTTGTACACATTAAGCATAATATACAGCAAATTCAGACCTTCATATGCCATGTTTGAGTAGCTACAAGCAGTGAACAAAGAAATAAACGTAACATCGTCCGGCCTCACTCCAACCTTTTGCATCTGGTTAAATATCTCAAGTGCACAATCTCCATTCCCATTCATAGCATATCCTGAGATCATAGCATTCCAAGTAACAACATCTCTGTTCGGCATTTCATCGAACACTTCATCGGCTAAATCCAACCGCCCACATTTCACATACATGTCAATAAGAGCAGTCCCCAATTTAACACTCGATGCCAATCTCAATTTCTTTACATAACTATGAATCCATATCCCAATTTCAAGAGAGCCCATATGAGCACAAGCACATAATATGCCAACAAATATTGCTTCATCAGGTTTAATGCCACTCAACTGCATTAGCCTAAACAATTGTAATCCTTCTTTGAAACAATTATTCTGCACATAACCTGAAATCATTGCACCCCAAATCCCTCTATCCTTCAATGGAGCTTCATCAAAAACCAATCTTGCTGTGTGAACATCCCCAATTTTAGCATACCCAGAAATCAAAACTGTCCATGAAACAACACAATGCCAAGAAAACTCATCAAACACACATTTTGCTGCTTCCATATTATCAAAAGCAGTGTACATAAGAATCAAAGTATTGCCCACATAATTATCAAACAAGAAACCCAATTTCAAGCAATACCCATGAATCAATTCCCCAAGATCCAATCTTTTCATCTTTGCACATGTTTTTAGCACATAAGGAAGTGTGTAATTATCAGGACAAATGGCATTTCTCAACATGTCTTTGAATATCTGAATCGATTTAATGTATTCATCTTTGAGTAAACAAGCTTTGATCATTGTGTTGCAAATGCAGATTGTGGGGTTTTGAATCTGTTCAAAGATTTTGTACCCATAAGAGAGGCTTCCGTGAAATGGGTCTGAACAGAAAGCCAAGATTCTGCTCAGAGCAAAGCTATTGGTTCCAAGTCCACGTGTAATCATCTGTGCATGAACGTGCTTAAGTTCCTTCATGTTTCTACATTTTTCTAACAGTTTAAGGCATCTACTAGACATTTGTGCTTTGCAATAAAGAGTTGTGACAGTAAACATGCTTTATTATAAGCATGGGTTTTCTCGTTAAATATTCAAAGAAATCATGAGCAATGACACGTGTGATAGGATGTATTAGGATCGACTAGACAACAAATAAGATTTGGATTATTCTATATGAACAAAATCTTGTACAAAATGGGTTACAAAATCGCCAAGTATTGAAGGGGTGTCGGGTCACTTGGCGATTTTGTAACCCATTTTGTACAAGATTTTGTACTTGTAGCATTTCCCATAAGATTTTATCCTTACTCTTTTTTTGTTTAATCCCGCTTTATAATGCACTATTTAGCTTATAATCCGTTGCCGGAACTTTCATTTTACTTTTGCTTTCTGCATTAGAATTTTCTATATAACACTTTCAAAATATTATTAAAATATGTTCAAATAAAGCTTTTAAATTTTCAAATTAGTTTTTGACGAACCTTACCTAATAATCCATTATTTCAGTTTTTGACAAATGTTTGATACTTGAATTAGACAATAAACAACATTTTATTGTTTTTATCATGTTTAATAATGCACAATTTAACTTATCAAACACGGCGTAACATATTCTGGCCATGTTTGTTTCAGATTAAAATCAAATTTTTATTTTAGTCAAAGTCAAACAATCAATATTAACCACATCTTTTATGGACTCCAAAATTATAGTTGTCAAACTTGATCCGAACACTGATCCGAATAATGCAGCATGTTATTGGATTAGTAGTTCAACCGGTGACTCGGTGATTCAACCGGCGGGTCATTGCATAAAAACATATAAAGTATAAAGTTTTTTTAGGGGCAAAATTAAAACTTTTAATTTGTTTTTCACTAATTATTTAGGTATATAAAATAAAGTAAAATGTTGGGCCATAGTTTTTTAAAAGAATATTTTTAAAAAACTATAAATGATTCATTGATTAAATATAAGTTATTGCACACAAGTAATACTAAAGTATTTTGTGCTCAAGTGGTGAACCATTTATTTTTCTTAGATGTCTAAGGTTCAATTCCTTTTGACCCAAGAATTTTGTAAAAGAAATTCAAAACTCAATCAAACCGGTCAACCAAGTCGGGTTCGGGCCAGGTAAATCACTGGTTAATTCGGTCAAAGCCCAGTTTTGACATAGTCAAATGCATTTCTATCAATTTAATCTGCTTGGCCCGATCAAGGGTTCGGGCCGCTTGTTCTGCGGCCCAACCGGCTGGGCCAGGACAGTTTTTATAACTATGACATAACTTTTCAAAAACTTTCATCACAATCTACTAAAAATTTAATTTTAATCCTCACCAAATACTCACTCTGAATTTTAACCAATGTCTCCTAGAGCAAAGAGAGAACTCATTCAACCTTTTTAAAATCTAAATAAATTGTTTTCTACTGGGAAAGAATTCCCTGGATTAAGTTTATACACCCACACAAGTAAAGTTGAAAAGTTTTACATAAGAATCTTCTAAACTAACACATATTTTCTTTCAATAAAGGGTCGAACATAGAAAAAGTCATGCTCAAATTAACTTTATGTATTTTAACCTTTGGGGAGTATAAAACTAAAAATATTAGAAAGGAACCCAAAAGATTATACAAAGTTTCTGCCCCATAAAAGCAAGTATCAGGAAGAAGAAAAGCATACTTTTCTTCAAAGCTTAAAGATGCAAAATCAGGCCTAACATGCAAAGAATACCTAAGTTTGCTTGTCATCAAACCCTTATTCACATCCTATAATAAACCTTCCTTTCTTCCCATATATGCTTCTTCAAATACATGTCATTATCAATCGCTTCTTCTGTTGCAAGTTCCACAACTGGTGTCCTCTTAAAGAATGGAGAGCTTGATAAGGCAAACGAGGTAACTTAAATTATTTCATATTCTGATATATGAATGCATAAATCAGATTCGACGAGCAGCAAAATTTTGCTATCATCGCTGACCATTGCTATAGGTCAAGATATTCTAATACAGGAAAGGAACACAAAGAAGAGAGCAGCAGTGCAAGAGACAGAAAGATGTCACCTCAAAAATCTCAATCTTTCAAAGGAGGTACCTTAATTTATTTCATATACGAAGTTTCCATTTGCTTTTATTGATATTTGGAATTCGACCAACTATTGAACTGACATGGATATAGATGGTTAAGAGGTCAAAGAGTTAGCTGTAATTCTACTGTGGTTAAAGCAGAACTGATGTGGACAGGAGATATATTGCTCACCGGTGATGTGGCAACACGTGAGGTGGACAACATGTATCCCGCCCAATATGGACAGGAGATCAGTTCTGGTGGTTAAAGATATTGATAAAATTTATATGATGTTAAAGACACAATAAAACATAGTATAGAAAAAGAACAATTATTTGTCAATTGACAATTCCCATATTGCTACATGTATTGATTTGTGTGCAGTGGAAACTAACAATCTACATATGCATCAAGAAATGAATGTAAACCATGTTTTGCAGAGAAAAAGAGAAGCCAGAGTTGGTTAAGAAGACAGTTTTCTACACAAGAGAGTTGGGATTATGATTTCACTGATGATGTACTCGGATACACCACCGCGGTTGCAGCTGCTGCTTTTGCAGTTCATTCACTTGAAGAATCAAGAATTTGGGATCAGAACAAGACGGCAGCCTATGACCCTGAATATGCACCCTCCACCAGGACGAACAATGCAGCAGAAGTTCGAGGAATTTTACGCAAACCTACTGTTTCGTTCTCAGGTATAAATTTATTTATTTAAATTCAATCTTCAACATGCACCTTCATTCATTTGTGAAGGCCGGATTCACTTTTTACATCGTCTGTGTTTAACAAATAATTTTGTATCAGATGAAATTTCAAATACAAGTTCACGAGATATAGATGCCTGGATGCCAACTAGTGGATTAAAGATGCCTGAAAAGGAAGTTGTCCCTGCACCATCCATGAAAAAAACGCCAACTTTTGTTGATACTCTTCCTGAAAACTCAGTGCCTCGGAAGGCTGCTGAACCTTCCCCATCCATGGAACGAACTCGAACAAGGAGCCAAACTCCTGAACGTGTGGTGACAACTCAAACAAATGGTGAAAATCCTGAAAGTGTGATGCCGAAGCCCGACTGGCCACCCCCCAGACAATCCACACCTCAACCAGTTGAAACCAAAAACAAGTATTCGCCGAGACCTGGAGACACAATGGCAGATGCTTGGGAAAAAGCTGAAATGATTTGGATTGAAGAAAGGTACTGAATCATATATAACTATATTTATACAGTTCAAGCTGCTGATGAATCCATTGACAAGTAAGAGACCTCCTAACGAACTGAAACATCCCGTGCTTGGCATCAACCATGGGAAATAGTTTTTAACGAAATTATATCTTCATTGATGTTTACGTGTTTATATCTCGTAAATAAAGTTTCTGTATAGATTTTAATGAACGATATTTCAGGTATGAGAAGCTGAGAACCAGAATTCAAAAATGGGAGACTAAGAAGAAGGAAAAAGCAACGCGTCGACTAGAAAAGACGGAGGTTCATTTCGTCGCATCTAGAGCACTTTATGGTTCTTACATTTCTGTAAAATACTGGAGAATATTGAGGAATAAAAGAACCTAAAATCTTGTCAATTACAGTTTTATATTCCAAACATGTCCTGAGAACTGCTATTGTTTGAGCTGACTATGAAGTTAACAAATTTTCAGAATGAATTATCAGACAAGAAACGAAAAAAAGCCTTTCAGAGGTACCGGAGTGACATTGAGAGAATTCAAGAGATAGCTGCAGGAGCAAGGGAACAGGCAAAGGACAATCGAAGAAACGAAGAGTTCAAAGTGAAAGCTAAGGCAAACAAAATCAGAGCAACTGGAAAGCTTCCATCAAAATGTCTCTGCTTTTAAATTCTTTTCTATATCGATCAAAATGTGTTGTATATATGTACAGTTCACGACATTAAGTCTGATTAAGAAACGAAAAGTCGCAATATTTTGTGTCAAAGCGAATATTTTTATCTTAAAAAATTTGGTTCAGCATGGTATCAGAACACACAAAAGCTGTAACAAAGTTCGATAAAAAGCAATAAAACATTACACATTAAATAAATACAAGGTAAAGGCCTATTGGCCTATTAATGAAATCAATCAGTGTTTCTTCATGAAATCTCCAGCCATCTTCAGATATTCTCCATATCCACTTCCTGAATTTCCATGACCTCCTTCGGAATGTGCTGATGAATGCATATGATCGGTTGAGGTGTTGGTGGCTCCACCGCTGCCGCCAGAGTGCTGCTTCAACAGATCTTCTGCCATCTTAATATACTCCCCATACCCTCCTTTAGAATGGCCATGATCACCACCCGGATGCCCTGATGTATGTGTGGTTTCAGTGGTGGTGGTGGTTGAATGGTGTGGATAAGTGGTGGTGGTGGTGGTGGACGAATGAGAAGTCTTATAGAGATAATTTTCAGCCTTGTCAACATATTTCCCCAGGCCCTCGTTATCATCTAGCTTCCCATATTCCGAGGCGGCATTTAAGAGGTCCGCCGCCGCACCAGCGACCTTGTGCTTGTCAACCTTGTTCTCTTCATGGCGGAGATGGGATTTGGCGGCATCAGCCACCACCTTGGCGCTTTTCAAAAGATCAGATTTTGATGGTTTTGGGTGATGGTTTGGATTATGGGGCTGATCAGGGGTAGGCTTGCCTTTTTCATCATGGTTGGAGAAGAAATCCATTGAGAAAGTGCAATCAAGAAGATGATTGGATATTTTGTTGAGTGATGAAATGAAAATGGATTATTGGAGGGGATAACTTTGTGGATATATAGGAGATAGTCTACACCACTAAGAAAGGATGACTGAAGATATTGTCAACGCGTCGTGATAACCACCACATGAAGAGAGAGGAAATGGGTTGGACAATTCATTATTCACAGGATAAAATATCTTGTCCCATCGCATCTCGTTAGGGTAATTACCACAATAAAAATTACTAAGTGCACTACAAATTATAATTTTTTTCTTATTTACTCAAATAGTCTTAAGTAAAATTACATAATTAGGTTTTATATACTTTTAATTATTCATACCACATTATAATCACACCAAAAAAAAAAATCTATTGTATTCTTCTTCTTTCTTTTCTTTTTTTGCCAGGAAACTGATTGTCATGGAAGAGTCCATAGAATCAATTGTTCAATTAATTCCTCTGCTAATCAGACGACTAACCAAGTGGCTTTCGACGAACCCGGCCCCACCGGTCGCCACAGTTCTCAAACCCTTTCTCTTCCGGCCTAGAGGTATTTTTCTGCCTGAGTTGAAGGACGACCCAAATCCGAACCCGGTGGTGGCCATTCTGGTAGATGAGTTTATGAGGCGGAGTTAACTCGGAGGGGAAAACCGAGTTAGAGATGGAGGCCTGGATGTGGGAGGAGGGCAAAAATGAGAGTGGCAATGACAATGCCTACGAAAACAAATGCAAGTCGCTGCTCACGGAGCATGTACCTAACCGGACGAATCACACTTAACCATGGCTTTGGCAAGTACGCCTCCGTCATCGGCAGCGTCTCGTGCCCTCTGAATATCAACTTAAAACCCATATATATGCGTGTATGATTTTAATCTATACCTATAGATGTGTAGAGTGATTCAAGAGATCAGAGAAGAAGA
>CAIGRF010039242.1:10401-22510 GCA_903798235.1 Fraxinus ornus | reverse complement strand
TAGAATTATATGATCCATTGTAATTTTCTGTCTTCTCCATTATTCTTTAGTCAATAAAATCTCTTAATTCATCTGTCATATTCTTGTCTTCATTATTCTTTACTTGATCATATACTTCATTATTATTTGTCATACAACTTCAACATCTCAATCCGGTGGTTTGGTTTACAACAAGTGGTATCAGATCTATTCTCGTATTGGCTTTTATAACATAAATTTACCAAGTATCTTCAGAATGTCGATAAAGGTAGCCTGTGAAATTCAAAGCAGATGTATCAGGGTGAGATATTACAAAATGTTAAAGATGTCATAACTGCCAACAGAAGAAAGGATAACAAATAACTAATGAGAAAAAAGTTGATTATAGATTTCACCACTTTTAAACTCTATATTAATGAAAAACCTCACATTAGGCAACAAACAATTAACAAGACTCAAGATTACAAGTCCAGATCTCTTTTTTACAACTAATAAGTAATCACATTAAAGAAAAGCATTTTTGCTTAGTGGGAATAAACATGCAACTTTTGTTCCGGCACATAAATAGAAAAGTGTGAAGGGTGTGTTTAAATCAAAACCTATTTGGACAAAAAGCCAGAGAACTTTTGAAACATATTGTATTGAAGTCAACATCTTTAAGGATTTCACAAATGGCATTTCTGAGTTCATCATTGCTCGGCTTTGATATGTCTTCCTCAAGTTTGTCCTTCTGCACAATCTTCTTTCCTTTATTTGAAAAGAAACAAAACAAGAAAGGTTCTTAAACAAAGTCATAGCTCAACACTACAAAATTAGCTTGGAAAACTTATTAAGGGATTGTGTACTGGATTCTATTGCAAATGATAAATAACTATAGTACCAACTCTACATTTTCTTTACAAATAGACAATCATCAAATGGGAATAATCTACTATTCTCACCAGTACTCTCCCTTGATGATTTGATCTTCGATAAAGCTTTCTCTTTTACTGCTTCATCTTTCTTTTTCCTAGAAGACTTTTTTGTACTCGTATCATTATTGTACTTTAAGCTACTTGATGATGATTTTAGAGGAGGTTTTTTAGGACTGGCCTTTTTAGAGGTTGTTGTTGACCCCAAAAAATGAACTCAACAGATGTTGGACCTACTTTTGTCACGTCGAGTACAATTTCGGCGTGTTTTTATCGGAACAAGTATGGTAATTAGCTTGGAATGGACTCAGGAGGCACTTCCCGGCAATATATGATAATGTTTTAGAGTGGATCAACTCAGAGGTTGTGCTTATGTAGGCTATTCTTTTTCTAATCGAGGTACCTTCATATATCTGAGGTAGGTTCGGTCTGATGCTTGTAAAGCATCAGATTGATAATTACGAGGAGCTTCTTCGTTCCAACAAATTTGAGAAATACGAGGCTTCCCTAATCATGGTACCTCAATGATTTGACGTCTTGGTACGTTCCCAAGAAAAACAGCTGGGGTGGTGCAACTTCCAATACATGTAATTGTCACCGCTTTTAATGAGCAATGATGGATGTCCCCCACGTTCCTCATCCAATCCTAGACGCGTGAGGGCATGTGTAGCAGACGTTCTAATCTGGACCTTTGAAGATGAAGCGTCAGAGGTGCTTGTGTGGTTCAGATCTAAACTTCTGAATGTACGGCTAGATGGTTCGGATCATGATCCAACGGCTGGGGTTGAGTGGGTCTGCCTGTAAAAGCCATAGGTTTTCTAAAAGGGTTTTTCTACTTTTGTATGAATCTTTGCCTTATTGTTTTTTCAACTTTTCAAGTCTTTTTTTTCCAAGAACTTTGCAAGTTTTCCTTTTTTCGAAATTCTTCCCAGTGTTCTTCTTTTCTTCGAGTTTCTTTTCTCTTGCTTCCCGTTTTCTCTATGATCCCAGCAGTCCTCTCTTTCAAGTTCTTTGAGAAAGTCGTAAGTAATTTGTTTTTTTCCTTTTCTGCACATTGTGAGAATTCTCTATGTTAACCTGTAAATCGATGGCTTCTTCTAAATTTGTCGGGGAGAAGGTAGATATTAGTGAGCTGGTAAGTGAGTTGGGTTTTTCAGTTACAAACACTACCGACCTTGCCCGGGCTATTGAAGCTGGGCGAGGAGCTTCGATTTTCGGGGTGGTAATAGTGAAGATGAAATAGCCTGGGGGCAGATAAAATTCTATCCTCAGTAGATCCGATCTACTTAGCCAACCTTAGGGAAAAATATAGGATCCCCTATGACATCAAGCTTCTTTTCCCATCTCCTAACGAGCGAACCCCCCATCCTAGACAAGGTTGTGTTGCCGTTAGCGAGTATCTCTTGAAGGCTAGGCTTCACCTGCCGATCCATCCCTTTTTTAAGCCGTCCTTAAGCTCCATGGCCTCGCCTCTACCCAATTCGTCCTAAACGCATGGGCCCAACTAGTGGATTCATACTTCTTTTGGAACAATGCCTTTTTGGGTGAGGACATGCCCTTGCAGGTCTTTTAGACCATCTACCAGCCTCGATCTTTAGGAAATGGGGATTTCTGATGCTGGTATTCCTTATGTCCTTGGGGGTCACACTTTCCCTTTGTCCAGGGCCTACCTACATCCATCAAATGGTGGAAGGAGACCTGGTTTTGGGTCAGGGGAAAGTGACGGAATACAAAGGTGACCCCATGAGTGCATTTCCTTATCATTCGTTTTCTTAAACTAATGGGGTCTGATACTCACATTTCTTTGTATTTGTTTTGTAGGGTTGGTCGAGCGGTTTGAGTTTACTGAGTTTGAGTGGCACACCCTCTCCGAGGTGTATAAAAAGTCCTCTGACGCTCGTGACTTCGCTTTCTTAATCCAACAGACCCGCCTATTTGACGACTTCAGCTTAATGGCAAGACGGGGTAAGAGGCTCTCATACTTGTCTGTTTTACTTTGCTTTTAATTTTTGAAGAACTCCTTTAACTTCGTGCGTCTCTTTCTTTACAAACCATTTCGAGAAGAGGAGGCATCCCACCCCTGACATGGCCACCATTCTTGCTGCCACATCCTCTTCGGGGAAAGGGACGAAACCCTCATCTGTTGGGGAAAAAAAGGTAAGGGACAAGATTGAGATGGTCAACAAGGAGGCTACTTCTCAAGAAGAGGGACGAACCCATGTGTCTGATAAAGGAAAGAAGATTGTGTAGGAAGAGCCCAAGAAAAAGTTCAGGATCCCAACCCCCAATGGGGCGGATGGCTCAAGAAACGTCCATTTCACCCCACTCTGAGGTCCCGACGGGGAAAAATTGTTGGGCAGCTCAATGGATACAGCCTCAGGAAGGCAAAAGAGACCAGCCACAGTGGAGTCCCTGAGGCAGGTTCCTACCAAGAAGACTAAAGCCTCCAGTGACTCCACCACTTCTAAATCCCCTAGAAAAAAAAGGCGAACCTTACCCGCTGTACTAACAACTAGCATTCGAGGCTCTTGCCCTTCTTCCTCCAAAGATTTAAACTGCCAAATCGACCTTTCACAATACTGGATGGAGAAGTAGCAAGATTACAATGAGCAAAACGACGCCGTGGACATCTTTGAAACGATAGTGGCTCAGGTGGGAAGGTCTTTTGGAATGGCTATAGAGGCTGAGGCCCTCTTCAAAAGCCTTTAAAATAAGAATCGTGGATTTGCTAATAAAGGTACCCAAGCTAAGAGGCAGCCAACATAGCTAAGTTGGAGGTTGAAGCTTTAAAGAAAGAAAAAACTGAGTCATCAATGAAGCTCGCCTCTGCCTTGGCAGAGATTAAATCTTTACAGAAATAGGTCTACCTGTGCCAAAGTTAGGAGGCCTCCATGACTAAGCAGGTGGAGACTTCTGATGTACATCAGAAGTTGGTTGTTGAGGCCCTGGAAGTAGCTAACAAGGAGAACTCCACCTTAAAGGGAAAGGTGGGGGAACTGACCTCCCAAGTTGTCGTCTTCATTGAAGAAGTGGAGAGTGTCAGGAGTGATGCTGAGGCCGCCAGCAAAAATGATGAGAATACCTTCATGGCTAACTTCCACTTGACAGAGGCTTAGCAACGCTTCAGCAAATACTAGATGAGGTATGCTTATATTGAAGTTATTGAATGGCTGAAGAAGTACACTTAAGACTTCAAGACTTCAGATTTGAGGGCTGAGTTCCTTGAAGATAATGAGGAAGTGGGGGAGCCTCAGACTCCTGCTGAAGAGCCCAAGTGATTGAGCTTGATGGAGACAATGCTAAGGAAGTGTCCCCCGATGCTATAGTGCCTTTTGTGGCTCCTCAACCCCCACCCCCACCCCCTAGGCTTTCAATGTATATTTCAAGTGTCAAGGCCCCGGTCTATGTAATGCAATAAGATCTGATTTCTTTTTTCAATCCTTACTTTGATTTTACGTTGCTAGTACTTCTGCTCAACTTCGATGTAGTTTCAAACTTTAATCAAACCCAATTCGTATTCTATTGACAACGTCTAAACAAACTTTAGTTATAACTTAATAGCAACATCAGACGTCTGACAATTTAATTATAAAGATGAAGCGATATGTAACAGAATCAAACCCTCTTAAATAATTGGGATCTTAAGTGTTACGAAGTCGGATCTAGTGTACCTCGACTTCTTTAAGTGCCAAATCACTATTGAATTCGAACACAAAGTCAGATAAAAGACCTTAATTACTTCACACATTTTGAACTGGATGATCATAATTTGTTACGCTCGAACGTTTATGTTGAACCTCATCAATATTAGACCTCCTTAATTTTGCCTTACATGACATTTTAAAGTGTTTGAAGGTCATGCACATTTAGAGTTTTTCTGAACTTTCAAACATGTCAATTTGTATGAGCTGGGGCTCTATTAGTGCATCAGATTTTTGTTCGATTGGCTCATAGTGTAGAGCGATAGATAACTTAATCATTAAAATTTTGCTCAAGTGCAAGCGCTTCACTTCGTATACTCTTTTATAGGGTCGAATGGTTGGTCCATTCCGAAGCCAAGGTTAGCTTTATACAAGTATATGTATCTTCTAGGCCTTTGGCCTTTTGAAGAGAATATTGATTCATGACTTAATATAACCAAAGCTGCATTTTATTGAATTCAAAGTTGTTTATACAAGATATCTTACATTATTGATAGTACTTGCGTAAATGCTCCACTTTCCAAGGATAAGGTTATGCCTTTCCATCCATATCCTTGATTCTATAGGTTCCAAGTAGGACCTCTTCACATATATTGTATGGACCCTCCTAATTGGGGCCAAAGGTTCCGGATCTATGTTCTTTTGAAGATAGGAACATCCTTCGAAGAACTAATTCGTTCACGAAATGACTTCTCCTTTAATTTCAAATTGTAATACATGGTCATTTTCCTTTGATACGTGGCCAATCTTGCTTGAGAATCATCTCTCCTCTTTTCGAGGAGATCTAGCTTGCACTTTTTCATCTTCTATTCTTATCTCGTTGAAGTATATTCGCTTGGGAGATGGAAGACCCACTTCAACAGGGCTCATAGCCTCAGCCTCATCGCCATAGAGAATGGAATCTCTCCAATTGCAGTTCGGCTTGTTGTTCTGATAGCCTAAAGTACCTGGAATAGCTCATCGACCCATGCCCCTTTGGAAGCATCTAGTTTCCTCTTCAGGGTATACTTAATTGTTTTGTTGATAGCCTCGACTTACCCATTGGCTTGGGGATGATGTGGGGATAAAAAATGCTTCTTGATACCCAGATCCTCACACATCTCCTTCACTTTCTTGTTATTGAATTGTTTGCCATTATTTGATACAATCAAATGAGAATTCCGAACTTGCAAATGATGTTCTTCCAGAGAAACTTGGAAGTATTGGCCTCAGTTATTTTGGCAAGTGGTTCAGCCTCCACCCACTTTGTGAAATAATCAATGGCAACAACTGATTCCCCATTTTGCAAACGACCAAGGGTTGGAAACGACGCTAAATTCTTGTGAAAGTTGCCTCGGATAGTGACAAATGTTGACATTTATCACATCTTCTAACAAATTGTTGTGCATCCTTTTTTAAGGTGGACCAATAATATCCCTGCCTAAGCACCTTCTATGCCAAGGACCAACCTCCAGTGTGATTACCACAGACCTCCTCATGGATTTCCCTGAGGACATAATTTTCCTGTTCTCCTCCGAACACCTCAACAGGGACAGTGAGAACCTACGTTTGTACATCACATCGTCCTGGATGATGAAGTGGACAACTCTTCTTCTGAGCTTATAAGCATCTTCTTTCTTTAGGGATAGGGTTTAGGCCTTTAGGTAGGATATTATGGGCTTGATCCAAAGAGGGGTATCTTCTAACCCACATTACCGTCCCATTTACATCAGTAGAGGGTCTGGAGAGGTGCTTAATAAGAACTACTGTAAGTTGTTCGGAGTCTTTACTGCTTGCTAATTTCGCCAGTGCATCGACAAGTGCGTTCTAGGATCGTGGTATCTGCACCAATTCAAGCTTTTTGAATGAAGGGATGAAACCCATCACCAATTTTAAGTATTCTGTCATGGACTTGTCCCGACAGAGAAGTTCCCATGAACTTGAGGGCGTGTTCAGCAGAGATTAAAATTGAAAAATTAGCCATTATTGTGAATTTTTATTAGACGAGTGAGACCTAATAACAGTTGGATTTTAAGCACGACCGAACACGCCCTGAATAACCATGAGCTGAGAGTCACTGCTGATTATGAGCCTCTTCACTTGCATTTCTTTTGCTAATCTTAGGCTAGCCAAGATGGCTTCATATTCTGCTGCGTTGTTCGTGGCCTTAAAGTCGAACCTCACAGCAAAATAAGTTTGTGTCCCTCCGGACTGACCAAGATGATGCCCGCTCCAGACCCTATATCTCCAGATGACCCGTCAACCGAAAGTTTCCATGTTTAGGGTTCGACGAGCTCCATTTTCTCTTCGACCTCTGGGACAAGGGTGAATTCAGCCATAAAATCTGTTAGGGCTTGCCCTTTGATGGTTGTCCTTGGTTTGTAAGTAATGTCGAACTTACTAAGCTCTACAACCCATTTAAGTAGCCTATCCGAGGCATCTGGCTTCTAAAGCACTTACTTGAGGAGTAGCCATGTCAACGAGCCGAAAAAAGCTCGGGCTCGGCTCGAGCTTTTTTGGACCTCAGCCGAGCTCGACCAAAAAAATGAGACTCAGCCCGAGCTTTTGGCCCAAGCCTTAGCGGGCCGAGCCGAACCGACTTGATTTTTTTGTTTTACATATATGTGTGTGTGTTAAAATACCTGCTCAAGTAGCTTTAAGTTTTTTATTTATTTTTAAATAAATCTGTAGGCAGACAACTTCTGTTTTTTATTTTTTTAAAAAATACGAGTCGGGCCGACTCGGGCTCTGGCCGATACCCCAAAATAAGGCTCGACCCGAGCCTCGACTTAGTAGAATCGAGCTCGAGCCACCGAGCTTTTTTGTCATCTCTATTGAGGGGGTAATTCGTTAATACATGAATGTTGTCAAGTTCCTTGATGCGGTTACCAAGGTGAGGGCTAACTTCTCCATGGATATCAGGTTTCAACTGCTAGGAGTGCTTTACTTACATAATAAACGGTAGCTGATGGTTATTTTCTTCTCTTATCAGGATTGAGCTTAAGGCTTCGGAGGTAACTGCTGAGTACAAGTGTAGTGCCTTATGGTCTCTAGGCTTAGAGAGAGGAGGTACATGTCCCAAGTGCTTCTTCAGCCCTTATAGGGCTACCTCACACTTTTCTATCCATTGAAACTTATTTCCTCCTTTAAGGACCTTGAAAAAAGGTAGGCACTTGTTAGTTACCTTGGAAAATGAAGCGGTTTAAGTCTTTTGCACCTCTTTTGGCTTCTGGGGGGACTTCATTTCAATCAAAACTTTGACCTTTTCAGGGTTCGCTTCGATGCCTCTTTGGTTAACAATGTAACCCAAGAATTTGCCTGATGATATCCCGAAAGCACATTTTAAGGGATTAAGTTTCATCCGATACCTCCGTAAAGTTTGAAACGTTTCGTTGAGGTGGGTGACATGATCATTCGTCTTTAAACTTTTCACCAACATGTCATCCACATAGACCTCCATGGTCTTTCTAATAAGGTTGGGAAACATTTTGTTAACCAACCTTTGTAGGTTGCCCCAACATTTTTAACCCAAATGGCACGGCCTTCTAACAATAAAGCCCTTTATCTGTGATGAAGGAAGTATGCTCCTCATTCGCTGGAAACATGGGGATCTGGTTATATCCTGAGTAGGCGTCCATAAAGTTAAGAAGTTCATGCGCAGCAGTTGAATCCACGAGTTGGTCTATTCAAGGAAGTGGGAAACCGTCTTTAGGACAAGCTTGGTTTAGATTTGAGAAGTCTATACACACCCTCTACTTTCCATTGTGCTTCTTTACTAGTACTGGGTTTGAGACCCACTTCAAATATACAGATTCCCGTATAAGCACATTATCAATCAGCTTTTTAACCTCATCCTTAAAAGCTTCGTATCTTTTCGGGTTAAGGGCTCTCATTTTTTGTCTGTGTGTTGTAGCCTTTGGTTCTATGTTCAAATGGAGGCAACTAACCTTTGGGTCGATGCTCACCATGTCTCCATGCTTCCAAACAAACTATTTCTCACCTGTAGGCTTTTTAATGGATCCATAGGATCTGTTGGGAAGGTCCACAATTCATCCATAGGGGCTGCTTGAGGCTCGCAATCGATGATGCGGGGATCCAATTCTTCCAAGTAAGATGCTTCTTCAGTAGCTATCCCTTCTTCAGGGGTTTGTATGGTGCCAAGGATGCCACTTTCTTCAGGGGTCTCATCCATAATGACATCTTTCCCTTGTTCAGGGACATTCCCTTGTTCAGGGAGGTGGCTCATGTCAACATCTGTAACAATATTGTTGAAGGTTCTTAGTTCTGCTTTCCTTAGGGAGTTGGAGTAGCATTCTCTAGCTCCTCGTTGATCTCCTCGAACTATAGCAATGCCATTTTCAGTTGGGAATTTCATGCACAAGTGATGAATTGATGTGACTGCCCACAATTTCTTTAACGCGGGTTTCCCAAGTACTCCGTGATAAGCAGATAGGCTATCGACCACCTGGGAACTCCATGAAGTGGTGAGCAATTAGAGGTTCGGTTCCTATTTTTATTTTTAGAGTAATCTTGCCTCTCGAGATGATGCTATCTCCCGAAAAACCATACAAAGGGGAACTCATAGGGGTCAGCTCGTGGTCAACTTTCATTTTGTCAAAAGTAGTTCCAAAGATAATATTGACCGAGCTTCCATTATCCACCAAAATCTTTTTCAGGACATTGCGGGCCACGACGCTCTTATTACTAAGGTATCACAGTGTGGATAATGCACTCCCACTGTATCTTCCTGGGTGAAAGTTATAGGTGGAATCGTTCTCCTTGTTGAAGATTGGTTAACTATATAGCTAGTCGGGTGGGTCATTTACTTTCCTGGCATAATTCCTTTGGGAATTTCGGGATTCTCCTCCCACATGAGGGCCTTCAATGATTATGTCGATTTCTCTTATAGGCTCCTGCTCGTTGTTAGGTGGGGGACTTCTTCTTTACCTCTGGCCCTATTTGGGACTTTCACTGTCATTTTCCCTCCCGCTTGGAGGGTCGTTCTTTTTAGGTCGACATTTTTCACTGTTCCTAGGCTGCTGACTTGATCTATATGGAGCATTCCTTTGGGAGTGTCTTTCCCTTCCCTGGTGCTGATTATGTGGTGTCTTACGACGTCCCAATAGTTCTTCGTGCGATGTCCATGGGACTGGTGATACGAGCAATAATTGTATGCTTCGTCCCTATTCCTAGGTTCAGCGCCTCATCCCCTACCTCGACCCCTTTGTGGATGCCTCAGATAAGGATGATACTGATGTATTTCAGCAACAGGGTGGACCTCCTCATAGGCTTAGGTAGGTACCACATTGAGTGTTGCCGTAGCAAGCTTTTATCCATGATTCAAGGGTGCTTGGTGGTCCAGCAAATGGGAAGTTGGACCTTTTAACCTTCGCATCTGAGGAGGTAGAAGACCCTGATTAGCCATGTTCCTATGATCCTTCAATTCTTCATTGAGGATCTCATATATTATCATTTCTAATAGGACATCATAGGTGGTTAGGTCTTTGTTCGACATATCCCTCCAGAAGAGGGAGTTCATGTCCAATCTCCCTCTCAGAGCAGCTAATGATTCCTTATCCGTGACTTGTACACAGTAAGTCATTTCATCAGTGAAATGGGACACTAAGCTTTTCAGTATCTCACCCATTTGCTGCTGCATGTCTTGCAATCGTTGGATAGGTCTCT
Organism: Fraxinus ornus; assembly: GCA_903798235.1. Taxonomy (NCBI): domain Eukaryota; kingdom Viridiplantae; phylum Streptophyta; class Magnoliopsida; order Lamiales; family Oleaceae; genus Fraxinus; species Fraxinus ornus. Next base: position 12,255 of record CAIGRF010039242.1, on the reverse strand, counting down.
CCCCCTCTTTGCTTGTTGCAAGCGCTTCAAGAAAAGACTTCGGACATTTATTCCTTTTACCATTTTGGCCCTCCTTTGACTTCCATGTTAACTTTTCGTTTACGTGGCTTACTATCCACGTAGCACTATCATATAGAGCCTCGAAAATGAGGCATAGCAGTTGTTAAATTCTTGGTCCTGATTTTTCCAGAAGATCATTTCTTTGCTGAATCGTTCGTTTTGTCACAACAACTCACATGGTTATTGGTACTAAAATAAATTAAGGAACGATCGTCTTAAAAAAGGACGATTACCTATATTGTTATTAATTCATTATTGAGATTTTTACACCTTATCTCTTGATGTGCATTTTTTTTAGGCATTACATCTTTTCCGTTGTTCTAAGTTCTTTATTTTTTGTTTGTTCTTCTTCCGTTGTACTTGCTTAACCTGAAAAGTGCTCTCTTTTTCGGCCTCAAATCTTGAGCCTCCCTTGATCATATTGATTCATAATTTTTTTCATAGTCATTTAGCTGTATCCAACAATTTATACTATTGCTACAAATGTATTCAGCAATTTGAAAATCAATGAAAAAATAGAGTTACGAAATACTCATGTTCTATGATCAACTTTTCTATGGCATGCCAAGTCTTATACGTCACTGTGTCTCATGTGCAAGAAAATGACACTTCATTGAAGAGGCAATTTGGGAGAAGTCTCGTGTCATTTCAAAATTATACATACTTCTGTTAAATCTCTTCTTGTTCAAGTTTTGCTTCACAATCTAGACAGCCTCACATTAATTCTCCTGTAAATTCTGAAGTGTCTATTTCATTGACCACCCAGCCATCATGTATCAATGCTCCTAAAACCCCAACAAAATCATCAATCACTGCCAGAATCAACAACCACAACAGTAAAACACAACAAAGAAAATATCATCTTCCTATAATTTTTTATTTTTAGTTTTTGCAAAATTAAACAAGTATAAGACACCATTTGATGCTAACCCAACCAAGAATTGATCTCGAGAACCTACGAACAAGATGGAACCAACCCAAGAAAGTTAGAAATCACGTCGCGCGAAGATCAACCCGACCCTTTGTTCGACCCATACCAAGAACTAAGATTCTGCGTGAGAAATCCGACCCGTTGATTACACGGAACAAGAACCGTAAAGTGGGAACGTCATAAAAGGACTGCGAAACCTTTCGATAAGTTCAAGATTATAAGTCTAAGCCACCAAAAATATGGAGAAAAAAACTCACAAATTGTATTTAATCTCTCAAAATAATAAAAGTCTGTTTTTTTACAATGAAATAAATCTTCTATTTATACTAATGCTAGAAAACCTAGTAAAAACATAATTAGGTTATAAACTATTGGAAAGATTGGAAAGAAAATAGAATTCTAGTCTAACAAGGAAATTTGCGTCAAAACAGTTTTTTTGGATCCGGATAGCTTTCAGTATTTTGGTCATATCTTCCTCTCCTGGGGTGATTTAAAATGTGTTGGAAATCATACTTCAAGGGCTACAAATCGTCTAGAAATACAAATATTCAAATTCGAACGTATTTTATGCCAAAAATGGGTCTCAAACTGAAACTGAACTTCGAGTGCTTTCCAACCCGTTTCAGCTTCCGTCCCCAACATGTTACTTGACCATTGGCTTGTTTTCTTCAATATTATGGACTCCGTTGGTCGAATATGTAAATGACCAGCTTTGTCAACTCTTTGAAGTATCGAACTTGGCTCTAATCTCTCTCCAACAATCATCAAAATCTTAATAAATTGCGGCGCACCCCGGATCATATCATCCCCTCTCTCTTCGAAAGGATTCGACCTCGAATCCGGACCCGCATCAAACGAAGCAA
>CAIGRF010039214.1:83529-98581 GCA_903798235.1 Fraxinus ornus | reverse complement strand
TATTTTCTGCAACAAAGCTTGATTAATCATTTAAACCATTTGCCGGAAATTCTTAAGCATCTCAAATTTATTGGAGTGGGGGCAAATATAGTTTGAGGACAGCGATTACGCGTTTAGGCCTTTTACTTTGGTTTTGATTTGTTCATATTGTTGCTGCAATTTTGGTGAGTTTCTTCTCTAACCCCTGTGGTATTTCCAACAAAATATATTATAATTTTATTTAGTATACTTTTAATGTTTAATACTACATATTAATGCTTGGGGGGTATAGCAAGGTATCTTGTGAGTGGATGGACTTCTCCAGTGTTATGAAGAATTAAATGTGCCTACATTTTTCTCAGATGTCGTTAGTACCTTATTTTTTAAGAAAATTCAGAATTACTTATTTATTTTGCAAAATCACTTTTTATAAAAAAATATTACAAAGTCTCCTAATTAATATTCAACATCTAAACGGTTTGGGGCTAAAATTGAGGGATTCCTTTGTTATCTTTTCATATATCGTTGTGGGCGTTGCTTATGTAATTTCTGAAAATCCTTATTAAATAAAAATTATCTTAATATCCATAATGGTGGACGGTAGAAGCAGATCCCTGATCCCACATCATCGTGGTAGTACAACTCGTCGCTTGTCTACCTCGTTGTCTTTCCCTTCTCTTCCTATTTATTACTGGCTTGGGTTTCAGCGGGATATGTAGTGGAAACTTCAATTTGTAATAAGCTTCAATGTAACTTCGAAAAAGTAAAACATGAGGCATCGTCAGTACATGAAAAACATCTCTCAAGCCAAAACCTATTAATTTCACTTGCGATCAAGATGAAACTTCGATGCAACTTTGGTAACGCGTGATTTTTGGATGATTTAGTTTTTCAATAGATTTGCTTTTTTTTTTTTTTCAAATCTAAAATTGTTATTTTTGACAAATAGTAACTTTTCTTAAAATTGGTCAAACGTGTTTTTATTTACAAATTTTGAATATGCCAAAAACATCGGGACAATATTATGCAAAACATTACAAACATGGAGTAAAACAAAAACAAATTGAAAATAATTGAGGTCTGGCCTTTTTCGTTAGTTAAAGGCTGATTGTACGTCGGTGAAGCTTCCATTCATGTGGAAAAAGACAGGTGAGTGGCTTTTTAATATCATACTATTCATGTTGTCGTAATGTCGTTTTCAATTATTTTTCTTTTTAATTATGAGGGTGTTTGGTAGAGATTAAAACATGATTAAAATTGAAAAGTTAGTCGTTATTATTGATTTTTATTGGACGAGTGAGACCCAATAACTGTTATATTTTCAATTTTAATTGGAATTGAACAGCGCCTTATAAGTCATCACTTCACTCACTTTCAACACTTGCTACTCTGTCATTTAATTGTCATTACTTAATAATCACGTGATTGGAGATGTTAAAATATGTTTTGGAGTAGGCTGATCACAAATCTAAATGAATTTACATTTAGTAAAATTAAATTAAAGTTTTTTTTTTTTTTTTGGATAAATACGCGAATGGTGACGATCATTTGAAAAATACGGATATTGATGGTGGTGGTGAGTGCGTTCAAGTAAAATCCATAGGTTAATGATGACGCGTAACGTAACCGGGATCATCCGGTCACTATCCCCCACCGACACCCTTTACCGGTCAGCCATTCACACAACAAACTCTCCCGCACTCCGTTACCACCTTCCTATAATTGCACCTATACATACACATCCTCGTAGATATATATACAGAGAGAGTGACTTATCTACTTCTCATTTTCAGTTTATAGAGAGAGGAGGAGGTATTTGGCATTTGAACCTTCTGCAATCTCGAGTTCGATGCGCTGCAGAAAAGCTTCGGTAAATTCTAAATATACCTTTTACTGTTCTTCTTTTTTGCACAATCGCTACTTTCAATGCAAATATTTGGACTAGATTCTGCTTTACATCGTCGTTTTTATTGATTTTCTGAGGATTCTTAATTTTTTAATGCTTAGATCTCGTAGCTTTTTTTACTGGATGTTTCGATATTAATGCCCATTCTTCATGAAATTTTTTGGACTTTGGAGTGAATGTTTGTTTTTGCTTTTATGAATAATTGGTTGATTATTGGTAGTTGATTTTTCGAATTTTTTGTATTTCATTTGACGGTTATTTTCCCTATTATGTAACCGTCTCATGTATGTCCTGGATTTGTGGCTCTTTTCAACTGAAAATTATTGCTGAATTGTTGCAATTCTCTTCTCAATCTATGCGTGCATGTTTGTGTCATAACAAGTTTTTGTATATGCACCACCTGATGATATTCAGTTTTTCAGGAATTGAGTTTGGTATTGCTGGGCGTAGTCTCCGTGATTTTGTTTTGGAAACTGGATTTTAATTTTGGTTAGCTCTATAGTCTTTAGAGGTTAACTAGAATTGAAATTGAAGTTTTGAATGTGTTAACAATGAAAAATGATCAACGATGCATTCTCCAAAATAGACAAAAGCGAAAATAAGAATTGATAATGAGATCACTAAATGCATAATGTTAATCCGAGCTTATCCTGAATTGATGCTTACTCTGGTGAAAATGAAAAACTGGATTATGATATCCTCTTGGTGGAACACAAGTAAGGGGGTGAACGAGCTCAAATGGCAGGCTCTCAATGAACATTTTTCTTTTCTTTACTTTCTTTCTTTGTGGGATTAAGGAGAAGTTCCTTTGCTCATTTTCTGAGTTGCTGTTATGAGATTGTAAATGATTTATTAAATTGTGCTGTCTCATTGTACCACCTTACTCATATTCCAGTAAAATATTTTCTCATAGAACCTTTTTGTAATAAAGATGAAAAATTCACGGTACATTTTTCTCTAGCATGAATTACTGGGGATAAATTAATTGCATGAAGAGTGATTGAAATGTATTTATACATGTTAATGTTATTTTAACAAGCATAAGGACTCAATAAACCTATGGTAGGAGTCTAGTTCAGCTTCAGTTCGTGATGCAGCATGTATACCGCAGTATTATCATTGGCCTTACCTGTAGTTCCTATTTTACTTAGTGGAAGCCTGCCCTCTGCAATTTATGCAGCGCATTTAAGGCCAACCTTAAGGCAATTGAGTTCCTAATCCTATTCCACATCTGATAATTGAGTATCTGAGAATGGAAGTATGGCTTTTGACTTCATGGATAGTTGGTGCAGTCTTGTTATAGATTTATGTGGTTGTCATTTGTGCTTTTCTCACTAATTTTAGTCTCTCTCTGAAAATGCAGTGAAAGAAGGGTAAAGAAATTAAACATGAAGGAGACTGACAAGAAGAGGAGTTCAAACAATAAACAAGGAAAACGTCCTGTGAAGTCCGAAATTTGTGGGAAAAACTTGAAGGTGAAAGAGATTGATGTTAAAGCTTCAGCCGGTAAACAAAAGTCCAATATATTAGTAAGTGATTCAAACATGGGATCAGAATCCTCTGAAGTTTATAACAATATGGTTATAGATTATGTGGATGATGTCTACAGGTCTGAGGAAGCATTAGACGATTCAAAAACACTTAAAATGGTTGAGAAAGAAATCGAAAAATTGAATGATCATTCTAGTGATTTGGCTAGTGAACCTAGGGAGAGGACTGCAGAAGAATCTGATCCTGGGACAAACAGTGATTCAGTTTCATCTCGAGGGGATCCACTAATGGCTGATGAGAAGCTAGAAACGGCTTTAAGAGTTCACGAAAAGCTTGCAAAAAATGAATCCTCTGACAGTTCTCATGCAGCAAGGGTGAAATTTGACCAGAAAACAAATAGTTTACAGATCAAAGCTTCAAAAGCCACACCAAAGAAAGCCACAAAACCCAACAAAGGGCCTTCTAAGTCGACAATAAAAAATTCAACTGATAACTCAAGAACTATGAAAGTCCATCCAAAACCTATATCAGAGATCTCTGAGAGAGTTGACGACAAAGCTCTTGAGGAGGTAATGGAAGAAGATATCTTGAATGAGGTTTCAAATGGTGCTCATAGTGTCTGCAGTGATTACGAACTAGTTAGTAACGAGGAAAATGGTGAGAATGAATACAGGGCTGCTGTAGATCAGAAGATTGAGGAAATGGAGAATAGGATTGAGAAACTGGAAGAGGAACTGAAAGAGGTTGCTGTCCTAGAAATTTCACTCTATTCTGTTGTACCTGAGCATGGTAACTCTGCACACAAGGTGCACACACCTGCAAGGCGCCTTTCTAGACTCTATATCCATGCATGCAAGTATTGGTCTCAAGTAAAGCGAGCTACCATTGCTAGAAACACAGTATCTGGGCTTGTTTTAGTTGCCAAGTCATGTGGCAACGATGTTTCAAGGTGTGTAATAGAAGCTTCTTTTATTTGACAAGTTGTGAAATTTATTGCAGGCTGACTACTATATTTTCCTACAATTTGTACTAGGTTAACATTTTGGTTGTCAAACACTGTTGCTCTAAGAGAAATTCTATCTCAAACATTTGGGAGTACATGTATCTCCAGTTCCCTTACAAAGATGGTCGAGCCAAATGAAGGAGGAAAGAAAAGCAATCCAAAGTCTCCATCTTTCATCGGGAAAAATAACTCTGGAAGTAGACATCCCAGTAAGCAGGGTTTCCTACTGTTTGTTGACGATTGGCAAGAAACAGGAACCCTTACTGCTGCCCTGGAGAAAGTCGAGTCCTGGATATTCTCAAGGATAGTTGAGTCAATATGGTGGCAGGTAATTTGTACATACGATCATTTTATTGTATTTATTTGATGCACAAGGATATGCAGTTACTTGTATTAGTCTCGTGTTGAACTTTAGACATATTTGTAATGTACTAGAACGAAGCATCACACCTTGACTTTCATTTCGGATTGTCTTTATAAATATTGCTATGCTACTCGTGGTCATGTATACAGCTTGCAGAATGTTTTAAACTTGTCATTGGAAACTGCTTTATGCTCATCCTCTTGACACTAATTTCTTTTGGCTTCAGACTCTGACTCCTAATATGCAATCTCCCACTGCCTACTCCACAACAAACAAAGCAGTTGGTAGGTTACACGGGCCGGCCTTAGGTGACCAGCAGCAAGGCAACTTTTCTATTAACCTGTGGAGAAGTGCATTTCATGATGCTTTCAAAAGACTTTGTCCTATTAGATCAGGGGGGCATGAATGTGGTTGCTTGCCTGTTTTGGCAAGGAAGGTTTGTAAGTTTGATGTCATTATTGATCACTTGTAGCCTCCTCTCTCACTTACTCTTTCTTCTTTCTATCTCCGTTCTCTGCATTACTGTTTTTGTGTGGGGGATTGTTAGCATGTAAAATGAAATTTGATATTGAAAAGCTCAACATAGGAGCTCTTGAATATATATTGCAGCTGCATCTGACATATCTCTACATTTATTATCTCTAATAGGTGATGGAACAATGTGTTGGGAGGCTAGACGTAGCCATGTTCAATGCCATTCTCCGTGAGTCCGCCCAAGAGATCCCAACTGATCCTATCTCCGATCCTATAGTTGACTCCAAGGTTTTGCCTATCCCTGCTGGAGACTTGAGTTTTGGGTCTGGTGCACAGCTTAAAAATTCCGTAAGTACATGGATCTAATTTGTAAGATTCATCCAGCCTGCTCAAGAGAACTCGTCTGCATACCACTGGCATGCAAGTTTTTGTTTTTCCCTGAAAAGCAGTGTGCATCATAAGTCAACTGCAATATGAATTTACCATTCAAATGCCATCGTTATTACCGAATTGTGGGAGGCTCTGTGCACCTTGTCAATTGTGTTGCTAACATTTTTGGGGTTATCCAGGATTTTTTAAAAATTCTTGCTGTATATTCCTGTCCAAGACCTATAATCATCACACATTATTATTTCATCCTCAATAAATGATAACCAGCTAAACCTTTTAGGTTGGCAATTGGGCAAGATGGTTGACAAATTCGCTTGGCATGGATGCTGATGGTTCTGTGCTAGATGGGAAGAACAACAGTGAGGATGATGACAGGAGGGGTAATCATGAACCTGAATGCTTCCCTCTTCTAAACGCCTTGAGTGATCTTCTAATGCTCCCAAAAGACATGCTTATGGATGGATCGATCAGAATGGAGGTCCACTATATGACCATTTTTTTTTAATCTATGTTTTGCTGAAGTGCTTCGTTTCTTCTTTATGGACCACATATTCATGTACATCTTTGTCTACAGGTGTGTCCATCAATCAGTCTTTCGTTAGTTAAGCGAATATTGTGCAACTTCACTCCAGATGAGTTCTGCCCTGATCCTGTCCCTGGTGTTGTGTTAGAGGCACTTAATGCTGAGGTACGTGGGATTCAATTACGGACCAAAAAATAAAACAGAGTTATTTTTGAAAGAAGTTTCAATATCAGTCTAAAATGTATACTTTCTAAATAGTTGTGTACATTATGTTAAATAATTCAATGCTTGAGATATAACTAGAAGCCTTAAGAATTACCTGTTCTCCGAAAATAGTTAATTATTGAAATGTGTTTGAGCTATTTCATCCAAGAGTTTAAGCTATTAGAGGCAACATCAGGCCGAATTAATATATAATTCTACATTAAATTTCTATAAACCTGTAGTGTCGAGACTTACGGGGGTGTATTTAATTGGGACTTTTAGAGACTTTCGGAGACTTCAAAAGTTTAGGTGTATTCAATTGAAACTTTTAGATACTCTCCAAAAAATTAGGTTTATTCAATTGAGACTTTGAGTGACTTTTTAAAAGTCTCTCAAAGTCACGAGGTATTCAATTGAAACTTTTTAGAAGTCTATACAAGTTACGGGGTATTCAATTAAGAAGGAGATTTAGAGGATTTATAATTTGGTAGACTTTTGGAGACTTTTTAGTAGAAAATGTGAATAAAAAAACTCAAAACAAATCTCTCATCGAACGAGAGATTTGTAGAGATTTGTGAAAGTACTAGCCGCTTCTGATTTTCTCCTCCATGTCTCTATCCTCCATCTCTCTCCTCGTCGGGTGTGTGAGACTTCTAATTGATTAATTCCCTAATCTCTCTCTCCCCACTGCTAGAGCTTTAAAACTCTCAAATTGAAGCTCCCATAATTCTTACTGGTAGCATTTAGCGGGAATAAAAATCAATCCAGGCATTCACCTTTTGTAACCTTCATTTAATAGAAGACTTCATTTATTTATATTTCTTCTTTTCCATCTTCTGTGCTGTGATTGAAATTCTGAGAAGTTCATAGAAGTTGCCACTTGATTACAGAGAGAATCAAAATTTTATTTTCTTCGAAAACTTTCTTCCTGATTTTTTTTTCAGAGTTTGATTCTCTCTATTACTTTCCCTTGTCCTCTGTTTTGAAAATAGAGTCAGGATGCTTAACATCTTCCGTGAGAAAGAAGGGCTTGGGAAGGGAGATGGAAAGATATATGAGGAGGTTGAAAGAAAAAAATTGACAGGAAAATTTGATTTATTACTTTACATTTTCAATTATATGAGTTATGGATGATTTGAACGTATAAAAAGTTGTTTAGAATATTACATTTAACATTTTAAAGAAAAAATAAAAGTCTCCAAAAGTCTTTAAAAGTTTTCCATGAAAGTCTCCAAAAATTCATGGAAAACTTTTATTAAAATCTTACCAAATCCATCGAAATCACTTAAAAGTTCTCAAAGTCTCCAAAAGTCATTCACTTTAAAAAGTCTCCAAAAGTTTTTAAAAGTCTCAATTAAATACAACCTCCTTAAATTTATGGCTTCTGGCTACCAAGATACCTTAAAAATGAATGTAGCAGAAATGAGATTATAAGAAATAAGTGGAGGTGGCACAAATTGAGAATAAATAAAGGATAGGACTTGCGTAGACCTGAGAAAAAGACCCCGTTAATAAGAGTGACATGATCTTGGTAAAACAAGTGAGGGAGGGGTAGACCAAAACTAACATGACTAGTGGTTGCTAAGGATGAAACAGAGTGAAGAAAAAGATTCATGTAGCCATTCTCAAATTTATTTGAATTTTCCTCTTCCATTTTGTATTTGCAGTGTATTATAGAACGGAGATTGTCAGCAGAATCCGGCAGCAGCTTCCCTTACACTGCTGCTCCCGTCGTGTACACACCACCTTCCTCTTTCGATGTTGCAGAAAAAATTTGCGAGGGTGGAGGAATATCTCAGTTGTCCCCAAGGGCATCTTTTATACAGAGGAAGGGATACACAAGTGATGAAGAACTTGACGAATTGGAGTCTTGTCTAACATCTGTTATCATCAAAATGCCGTCATCTCCAACTACTTTATCGAATGGAAATGGAAATCACCACGATCAATCAGAAAATATCGGTGCCAATGCTAGGTACAAACTCCTTCGTGAGGTCTGGATGGCAACATAAGGTTAATAGTTGCGCCAACGGTGTAGTTACTTGATGCATTTTGTATTTAAAGCACGGTAAATATGAAAAACAAAACAGCATTATACGGAAAACTATACTCATTTGCTATTTTGTATACTTGAATCCATACACGGTTAATTGTATCGTTTTTTTATTTATTTTTTTACTTGTTAGGGAATAAGTACCTCTTAACGGTCAAGATTTGGAACTTATTCTTAATCCTGTGGATTGCTTGTCAACTCCTTAAACCCAAAATGACCTGGAATGGATCTGGTAAAATATTCATAATGCTCAAAGTATATCGATTTTCTTGCCTAATGTTGAATTAGTTGTTTTAGGGCGTTTGATACCGATTAAAATCGGCTATATTTTTAATTTTAATTCTATTTTAATCTCTACCAAACGGGCTCTTAATATTTCTTTGATTAATTTTCCTTTCTTTTTTGCGTTTTCCGTGTAATTATTACCCTATTCATATTCATATTGCAGTTCCCCATTTTTTTATTTTTTTTTCCTTCCTTCCTCTGCAATAAAGCTCTCCATTTCTGAAGAGACCCCTTCATAATCATATTATATGTTCTTTTTCTTTACTTAACTGGACCGTGATTTTTTTTTCTTCTTAATCTTAACCTACTAATATTTATATTAGTATCCTATTAATATAGAAACTGAAATCCTTTATATTCTATGGAATTTTCCATTTGTTCGATGGAATCTTAAATTTTTCAGGAAAATCAAATTTTAATAGTAGATTATTTTTGGAATTACGTAAGTACATACCGGTCAAATAAGTTATAAATTAAAATTTTGTTCATGTATTCAATAAGACTACATTCAAATTTTATATACAACTAGCATATATCGCATTGTTGCATGTCTTTATTTATTTTTTGTTATATCTTCCTCTGCAACTTCCCCGTTTGAGCTCCATTTTTTCCAATTTTCTCATTCTCATTTTCACTTTTTGCGGGCCCCACGTTTGAATTGACATGGGATTTTGCTGTTTGACCATTTTCCCTTACCCGTTAGATTACACGGTGACGTGGAAAGTCACCTTAATAAAAAAAAAAAAAAAATTTTTTTTGCTTAACTGGGCCGGGTCAGACAATTTAAATCCAAAGCACACGGATGAACGACTGGCATATACCATTTCAATACCGCGAAATCTGCTCCTACCGCACCAAATATTGAAACTTACCGCCAAGAATTTTGCTGGTTGTCGGCCGAACAGGTAGCAATCGTCGGCAAAGGAGCTGTCGGCCAAGTAGTAGATGGAGGAAAAAGGTATATGCCAGTTCCGGTTATTTTGTTCTGTGAAATTAAAATTAGGGGAAACAAATTAGGGGAAAAGATTCAAACCCATTTTTCATACTTATCTTGTTTTGTGAAACTAAGTTAGTTGAATAAAGGGAAAGCTTAAATGTTTAACCCATTTTCCGTACTTTTCTTGTTTAGTGAAACGATTTTAGTTGAAATAGGGGAAAGCTTTTCATACATTTCTTCTTCTGTGAAATGTTTGAGCTGAACATTTAAGCTTGAAATTGTGCCTTTTTTTTACCTGAAGGTGAGAACATTAACCTTTTAATTGTTTATTTACTGCAGGGAAGGAAAATTCGGAGGAGGTGGATGATATAGTTCTATTAGATTCTGAAAACGACAACATTTTGGTCAATGCAAACGTTGTGGATGATGGAATTGTAGGAGTAGATGGTGTGATTGTACCCGAGGTGGGATTGAAGTTCAACGATGAAAATGATATATATAATTTTTACAAAAGATATGCGTACGATGTAGGATTTCCGGTTAGAAAAAGAAATTCACAAAAGGATGATGATGGAATTGTGAGATATGTTGTGTTTACATGTAGCCGAGAAGGTGGAAGGACTCGTAGTACGAGCGGTTCTTTGAAGCCGCAAGCTACCATTCAGACAGGCTGCAAAGCTAGGATCACTGCATCTGCAGATGCACGTGGAATATGGAAAATTAACACAGTCAATCTCAGTCACAATCATAAAACAAGTCCATCGAAGTCCAGATTGTATCGTTGCAACCGAGAATTGAGTGCCCATGTCAAACGACGGCTTGAAGTAAACGATATGGCAGGGATTCCGTTGCACTCCGTTGCACAAAAGTTATAACTCTGCAGTCGTAGAGGCAGGGGGGTATGAGAATATGACTTGTGTGGAAAAAGATTGTCGAAACTATGTTGAACAAGTTAGGCGGTTAAGACTTGGAGAAGGAGACGCCGCAGCAATACAAGCCTATTTTTCGAACATGCAAGCAAGGTGCCCAGGTTTTTACTTTAGTATGGATTTAGACGAAGAGTTGCGGCTGAAAAATATTTTTTGGGCAGACAATAGGAGTAGACAAGCATATAAAGAGTTCGGCGATGTTGTAACATTTGATACGACGTACTTAACTAATAAGTACGACATGCCGTATGCTCCTTTTGTTGGAGTTAATCATCATGGACAATCAGTACTCCTTGGCTGAGGGTTGGTCTCGAATGAAAATACCGAAACATTTATATGGCTTTTCAAGACTTGGCTTCAGTGTATGCATGGCCAAGCTCCTACTGCTATTATTAATGATCAAGATAGGGCTATGCAAAACGCAACTGAAATTGTGTTCCCGAACACGAAACAGAGATGGTGCTTATGGCACATATTAAAGAAATTGCCTGAGAAGTTTGGATACCACATCGATAAGAGCGAGATTTTTTCTGCTATACACGTACTTGTCTATGATTCTCAAACTGTTGAAGAATTCGAAGCAGGTTGGAGAACGATGATGGACAGATATTCACTGCATGATAATGAGTGGTTATCGGGAATGTATGCCAACAGATGTCGGTGGGTACCTTGTTTTTTAAAAAGCAGCTTCTGGGCGGGTATGTCAACTACTCAGCGAAGTGAGAGTATGAATGCCAAGAAGCTACCTATACACGTCTCGAAGACGTCATTGAAACAATTTGTTGAACAATACGAGAGAGCGTTGCGGAATAAGGTAGAGAAGGAGTTTCAAGCAGATTTTAAATCATACTCACAAATGGTACCATCTGCAACGAAGTACGAGTTGGAGAAGCAGTTTCAAAGAGTTTATACCATTTCAAAATTTCGAGAAGTTCAGGATGAATTCATTGGAAAGGTTTACTGCGACCTCATGTCTTCATCAGAGGGGTTTTCGGGGACAACTTATGAGGTATTGGAGGATGTGATACTTGAAAATCGAGTTAAGAAACAGAAGTTTTCCGTGATATTTCATAGCCAGAGATGTGAAATTGTTTGCAGTTGCCACTTATTTGAGTTTCGCGGTATAATTTGCAGGCACGCGATCGCTGTACTTATCCGTAACAACGTCACTGCATTGCCGGACACCTATGTATTACGGAGATGGAGAAGGGATGTTAGTCGAGCCCACACAAAGGTCGCAGTTAATTATGATGGTTTGAGTAGCACCCCTGCCCAGTTGAGGTATGATAAAATGTGTCAATCATTTGCTTCACTTGCGGACATGGCGATTGGGAACGACGATCAAACTCGTGACGTATTAGAGTGGATAGAAAGCAAAAAGAAATCATTTCCGAAGACGCGATCGAGCTGTGGAAGTAATGATGTGACCGACCATGTTTTCCAATTATCGTCTGATAATGGAGCGTCACAACATAACGGCAATGCAGGGATACAAGACCCAAAATGCTCGAAGAGGAAAGGCGCGCCGAAAAAACTTCGAACCAAAGGCCCCTTGGAAACAACATCTGTTAGAGCTAAGGTATTACATGTTACATATAGCAGGACAATTTTTTTTTTAAAAAAAAAAAATTATGGTGCTGATGAGTAATAATTATTTGTTGCTTATATAGTCACGTCCAACTTCGAGTACGCAAAGGGGACGGAAGACATGTCCAAGTACACTAGGAGGTGTTCCGCCGATCGTACATACACAAGAGCAAGGTACCTTAATAAAAAAAAAAAAAAAATATTTCTAGTTTACTTAATGTTCTTATTAATCATTTTTGAATATTGTTGAACTCCCTTTCTCTAGTTTACTTAATGTTCTTATTATTTTACAGTAGGGAATGCAGTGTCTTACTATTATCAAGTTGTACCTCCCCAAGGTGTCGTTGGAGATGTTGTACCGATCGTACATGCACATGATCAAGGTAGGTGTTAATCATGTTGGAATCTTGTTGAAGTCATTCTCTAGTTTCCTTAATAATCATTTTGTCTTACAGTAAGGAATGCAGTGTCTTACTATTATCCAGTCGTACCTCACCAAGGTGGCGTGGGAGATGTTGTGCCGATCGTACATGATCAAGGTATGTCTTTATCATTTTATAATTTCGTTGAATTCATACTATATTTTCATTAATACTCTCGTTATCACTACTTTAGGAAATGTAATGCCGTACTATCATCCACCTGTACATAACCAAAGTGGCGCAAACTTGTGAGGAAGTATCATGTGTGACAATGGAGGTAGGAGCATCGCTTATGGAATGGAAGGACCTTGTGTACTTCTTGTTCAACAATTGAAGAATCTAGTTCAGCTTGGCTTTGGTTGTTTACTTCGATGATGGCAACATTGTATTTTCATGTGTTTTTATATAACATTCATTGTGTACTTCGATGATGGTAAACTATTTTGTGTTTTGAAGGAATTCAAGCAGATTTCTTTTTATTACAAAACTGTATTCAGAATATTCAGTTTCTAATGCTATAACTGGTTGATGGTTACTTGCCATAAACTTTGAGTTGAGGTTTAATAGTAGTTGAAATGTATTTATATCTTAGTTTCAGGATGAGCAGTTAAAGTCAAAAGTATCTAAAATATTCATCTGTGCACAAAGAAGTTTGGATAACAACTGAAATAAATGATCTGCCAAGTCTCAAAATATATTAGCTTGCAAGGAAGTACACACTAAATACAATTGCTTAAGTTCCAGACATCCTTAGCCTACACTACAGACATTACATAATGTTATAACTACATACATCCTACATTTCAGTCACCCAGTCACCACACATTCAAGTAACTGAACACCAGCCTACAAAACATTCACCAACTGAACACCATTCTCCATGCCAACATCATCAGCCTACAAAACATTCACCAACTGAACACCAACTACACATAGTAGAAGAACAAGACTCATAACAAAACACATACTACACATCACAAATCATGCCGGTCCCTTCCCTTTCTTATCCACTTCCGCACTTTCGTTAGCATTGCGTATTGTCACGGTCAATTGAATGTCAATTATTTTGTCTTCGGTTACGCGACATTGAGTATGGAACAGGCGGGACAAATGTTCAGCTCCTTCGACTGCCGCGTGATTATTTGAATTCACGGTACCGCTACTTGATCCCCCGCTCGACTCCCCGCCGCTTGATTCCTCGTTTTCGACCCATTCCCAATATTTGCAGTTAGCGCTACAGCAATTGAAAAGCTTCCCCTTGTTTTTCGAATCCTTCTCGACTTCAAAGCACTTCACAAACCCTACATTACACCGCGGGCAGTGCCGTTTTTTCAAGCAATCCGCAAAGAAGTGACCCTTTTCACGACAACTGTGACATACACCGGAGTTCTTCCCTGGCATACTTCAAACGAAAAAAATGAGATATCAGCTACATTAACCAACAACCACAAACTACTGTCTACTCTTCAATTCAAAGCCAACAAGTAAAAATGATACTAATTAAAAATGAATTAATAAACACCTGTAGCCTGACAGTGTAGCCTAATCTTAAATGAATTAACAAACTACTGTCTAATCTTCAATTCAGATTATTTGGAGCTTTCTGACATCGAAAAATTTGAGAAGAGATCAATGCAACAACACTTAAGCATTAACTTTTGTTCAATCTGAAAAGTACACTCGCTAAATTTGTGCTACAACAGTGAAATCGATGAAAAAATGAAATCTTCACACGATTGTACTTACATAACGTTTGGGAGAAACGACCGCGATTCTTGCACCGGCTTCTTGCACTTCGGCCAAATTTTCGCAAATTAATTTTTTTCTGCGATTTGGGGAAAACGACCGCGCTCCGCCATAGCTTTCAGTTCTGGGATTTAGGGGAAACTACAAAGGCTTTTGCTTATAATCAAGTTTCCACCTGCTTCTTCCTCCGGTCAAGATGAATGCGTGGGTTGGGGACGATTTTGCTTTCAATTTCGCGTCCAAGGGTTTCACATTCGCCTCTCCATATTTCTCTCTGATTCTCAATCTCGCGTGAAGGGAAGTGATTTCTTTTTGGGCCGGTTCAATTAAGTATATCAGTTGGGTTTTTAATTGGGCCGGTCCAACAATTTGAAATTTAAAATTTGCCACGTCACCGTGTAAGCCACCGGGTAAGGGAGAAGGTACCCATAGCGCGATTGATTTACATGTGATGTGCCAGGTCATTTACGGGTAAGAGAAACAGTTGAAAATTGATTTGACTAAACTACCCAATTTTTCATCCACTATTTACCATAATACCTAGCTATTATACCCAACCAGTCCAATTTCCTTACCATTTTAAAAAAGGGCAAATTGGTGTAATACTATTTACTTTTGCACCATTTTTCCAAATAGTGCGCAGTCACTTTTGCCCTTCATTTACTTTTCCAAAAATTTGATTTGAGGGTATTTGTGTCATTTTAGTTATATAATTTTCAATATTATTTATTATTGTTAAAAATAATAATTACTTAATTA
>CAIGRF010039214.1:47163-83152 GCA_903798235.1 Fraxinus ornus | reverse complement strand
GAAGATAAAAATATAAGAAATTTATTAAATACTGTTCATTTGGTGTAAGATTTGGTGCAATGGTTGGAGGTGATTTTTAGTGTGGTGCAAAGTTTGG
The DNA here is from genome assembly GCA_903798235.1 of Fraxinus ornus. Lineage (NCBI taxonomy): Eukaryota > Viridiplantae > Streptophyta > Magnoliopsida > Lamiales > Oleaceae > Fraxinus > Fraxinus ornus. The sequence goes on along the minus strand of CAIGRF010039214.1, from coordinate 83,055 downwards.
TGCAAGATTTGGTGCAAAATATGGTACAGCATTGGAGATGGTCTAAGATATCTCCAATATGGAAAATGAATCCTTTCCATTTTCTCAGATTCAATTTTCCATTCATGCAACGTTCCCATTCACCATAAATAAATAAGCTTACTGGTTTTCTCTCGAAAGCATGAGCCGGTTTTCATGGATAAATACACTATTCGAATTCTCATGTTCCCATGCTTGGGGTATGGTCACATAACACCCTACCTAGAATTGGCCAAGAAACTCACCACTAGAAATTTCATCATATACTTGTGTTCAACCCCGGCTAATCTCGTTTGCATCAAGCAAAAAATCAGCGAAAAGTTTGCACAGTCGATACAGTTTGCACAGGCCTACCTACTCACTTGCACACCACCAATGGCCTCCCGCTCGACCTCATGCCGACCTTAAAAGAGGCCTTTGACATCGCAGAACCCGAATTTGCCAATATTTTATCATCAATAAAGCCTGACTTGCTAATCTATGATTTCCTCCAGCCTTGGGCACCACTTGCTGCCTCTGTCAAAAATATCCCGGCAGTTGAGTTCATTACCAGCAGTTCCACGATGACGTCTTTCATGTTTCATTATTTCAAAAGGCCAGGTATCGAATTCCCCTTTCCGAAGATTTATTTTCGTGATTATGAGAGTAAGCTTTTAAATTGCTAGCTTGTGCGTCGGATCCACGAGAAAAAGATCGTGCTTCCGAGGGTGTTGCGAGGTCTTGCAAAATTGTTCTGATAAAGGGTTCTAGAAAAACTGAGCCGAAGTACATTGATTATGTAACTGAATTAGTTGGAAAGAACCGAGCCCTGTTGATGAGAATTCCGAGATCATAACAAAAAAGAAAAGAAATCCACTGTTTTTGTTTCCTTTGGTAGTGAATATTTTCTTTCCAAAGAAGACATTGAAGAAATTGCTCGAGGTTTAGAACTAAGCAACATTAACTTCATATGGGTTGTGAGGTTTCCTAAAGGTGTGGAACGTAAACTCGAGGAGACACTCCCAAAAGGGTATCTTGAAAGAGTTAGCGAGAGAGGATTGGTGGTCGAGGGATGGGCCCCACAGTTGAATATTCTAGGACATGAAAATATTGGGGGATTTTTAAGTCACTGTGGATGGAATGGAACTCAGTTTTGGAGAGTACGAATCTTGGCATTCCTGTTATTGCAGTGCCTATGCATCTTGACCAGCCTATCAATGCCAGATTTGTTGAAGATATTGGTGTTGGTGTGGAGGTGGTGAGGGACTCGAAGGGACAGCTTCACAGAGAGAGAGAGTGGCTTATTGAGCAAGTTGTGATGGGAAAAAGTGGAGAATTTGTAAGGAAAAAAGCTGATGAAATGAAAGTGAAAATAAGTGACAACGGAGATCAAGAAATTGATGCAGAGTTAGTAGAGGTTTGTACCAGCAGTCCTAGCAGTTAATAGTTGGGTCAGTATTTGTTTTTTTGTTAAGTTCTTCCTCATTTAAATGTTAGGGCTGATATTAGACTTTCTTGTCTTGTTTTGTGCTCATACTGATAATTTCATTCAGTGCGTTTCACCATCTGACTTTCAATTAGTTATAAATTTGATTACAGTTTTTGGAATTTTAAAGTTATATTCGCATGGTTCGTCGATAGTTTCGTGTTGTTTTAGTCACACTAAAACAAAATGCTCGTTTCTGGTTTTTTCTTCCTCTAGCAATGGATAGTATGGAAGTTCTTATTAAGAAAAATGCAGAAAATTCAAGACTAGAAAAACTTTGATATGCATGACACGCATGAAGGGCAAAAACAGTAAACATAATCGCAGATCTAAGTAACACAAAACGAATATAATACAGTGACAAAACCAGGAAGTGAATACTCCATACATCACAATACAGAACATGACCATTCAAAAACAGGATTCACTTCAAAGGAGGCATTTGAAGTTAGGGAAGATTTACAATCATAATAGTATATTGGTTTAACATTTAGAGAGGACCTGAAAACTGTGGATTGGATAAACTGGCTCTTGATTCGATGGTCTCGAGTACTTTTGCAACCTCAGACATTAATGGTCGTTTTTCTGGTATCACAGCTGTGCAACGCAGAGCAATCTCGAGAACTCCGAGCATTTGTTGTTGGGAGGAACTCGAAATCTTTGGGTCGAGAACTTTCAAGGCCCCGTCAGTGATGTTAATCTTTCGTCTTACCCACTTCACAATGTCAAGAGACTCCCCTGATTCTTCTCCTTTTTGTTCTGCTTTCCGGCCTGTTATGAGCTCTAACAAGATGACACCAAATCCATACGTGTCGTTTTTTTCTGTGGCTTTTTTCGTGTAACCATATTCTGCAGCAATGAAACAAGTATCAAATGAGGAATTTTTAAATCCGAGCATCAAAAATACAATTTTAGAATTCAACATTATAGCGATCAGTAATAACATCCCACTGGGTAAAGATAGTACGAAGAAAACAATAATCTATGAATCAATGACAAGTGATGAAAGAACATAATAGGTTTATCTGAATGTGACCGGTTCATCTGCAATTTCATGAAAACAGCATATAGAAAATGTATTGCCATTCATAAGAATAGAAGATCATGAAGTTCTGTAACACTTCAATACCTGGTGCCAAATAACAAGAAGATGCACATTCTGATGCCATGGCTGACTGAAATGCATTTTCTCCAACTATCCGATCTAAAGCAATATCAGTGAGCTTAGGTTGAAGATCGGCATCCAAAAGAATATTTGTCGACTTCACATTTCTGTGAAGTAAATGTGGAAGATAATCCTTGTGAAGATAGGCCAGGCCTTGAGCAATACCAATGGCAATCTTTAATCTAAATGTCCATTGCAAATTGAAGTCTGGTTTGTTGATAAGATCCCCAAGGCTTCCGTTTGGTAAGTATTCATATATCAAAAACATGGAATCGTCTGAATGACAGAAGCCCAGAATTTTAATAACGTTCTTATGCCTGATCTTTGCTATAGTTTTGATCTCAGTTTTCAAAGATTTCGAAGACTGGTTGCAAAAGTTCATTATCTTCTTCACGGCAACTAGTTCACCACTTGGTAAATTCACTATATAAACACTTCCAAAAACACCACCACATCCTCTGGCATTCTTTTCATCCATTGCCACAATCAAATCATGCTCAGTGACTCGAAGAGGATAAAAGAAGACAGATCTCCAACTACCCAATTGAGATTTCTGATTGTAAGAGCGACGCATAAGGTAAAATCCAAAAGCAACAATCACTAGCGCGAAAACTAAAGCTATAGAAACTAAGGCACAGGTTACTTTAGCAAGATTTGATGTTTTGCTCGTTGACTTGTCACCCGAACAAGGATTAGTCAAACCGGGGCCACATAACCCGGGATTCCCTTGCAAAAATGAAGCAGGGAGGCCAGATATCAGTGAGAATGGAACTCGACCCGAGAGCTGATTGAAAGAAACATTGAAGAGAGCAAGTTTCAGGTTTTGAAGCTCATCTGGAATCGAACCAGTGAGATTATTCTGAGAAAGATCAAGGTAAGTTAACACTGGAAGTCTGGCAAGAGATTCCGGTATCTCACCAGCAAAATTGTTATCTGCCAGAGACAATGATACTAGTTTTCGACATTTCGTCAGTTCCGGGATCCTACCTGAAAGGTAATTTTGGGAGAGATTTATAATGCTCATTACAGGTGAATCGCAGAAATTTGGAGGAAGCTCACCATAAAAACCATTCAATGAAGCAGAGAATCTATACAAACTTCTAATCTTTCCAAGTCCCTGAGGAATTTTACTGACGAAGCTATTATTATCAATTTGAACTTGCTCCAATTGAGCAGCCCCCAATAATGAATCGGGTATTTCCCCAGTAAATCTGTTGTTTTCAGCTCTAATGAGCTTAACTTTAGGCAATGACCATAGCCAAGAAGGAAAATTCCCACTGAACCCGTTGTTCTGAACTTGAAACCTCTCAAGATTTGTGCATTCATTAATGGACTCATTAGGAATTGAACCATTCAAGAAATTTGTATGTAGACTAAGATTTATTAAAGCTTTAGCTTCACAAACCCCATTTGGAAATAACCCAGAAAGCTTATTTCTTGAAACATCAAAAGAAACCAAATTAGGGAGAAACAACTCAATTCTAGGTATCCCACCAGTAAGATTGTTCTGAGAAAGGTCCAAAATCATTAAACTTTTCAATCCCAAAAAGAAATCTGGTATTTCACCATAAAAACCAGAACCCTGTAACAATAACTGTTGAAGCTTATTGAGCTTAACAATATCACCAGGAATTTCACTATCCAAAAAGGGATTTTCAGATAAATCAAGAACTAGAAGCTCAGTAAGATTTCCAAGAACAAGTGGAACACTACCTGAGAGCAAATTACTACCCAATATGAGAAACTGAAGCTGCTTCAATGAACCGATGCCCTCTGGGATCTTCCCTTCAATATGATTTCTGCTAAAATCAAGAACTCTCAATGACCCAATCTGAGAAATCTGACCAGGAATTGTACCCCAAATCAGATTATTACTAATATTCAAACTCTCCAAAGAACCACATTGAGACAGGTGGAGTGGAATAGGCTGGTTGAATAGGTTATCGGCGAGATTTAGGCTACTCAGCTTGGAAAGTTTACATACAGAGTCTGAGATTTCACCAGAAAGATTCAAGTTTTGAAGGTTAATATCAGACACAGAAAAAGGAAATGTTCTTGTGCAACTGATTCCAGTCCAGTTACAATAGTGAATTCCTGTGGTGTTTGTCCAACCTGAAAGAAAGTTCATGGGGTCTTCAATGGAGTTCTTGAATGTGAGGAGAATGTCTGATTCAGAAACTGCAGAGATTACAATGAAGAAAGATAATATGAAAGAGAGAAGTAGAGTGTATATCCAGGCAGTGGCCATTGGAGAAGAGACAGAGAGTTTTTCCATACACTGTGAAGTGACCAAAAAGGCTGAGAATTTGTGTGGATGAGTGGAATGGGTGTGGGGATTGTGTATTGAATTGCTTCTATCAGACCATCCCTGTCCACAAAAATCTATTAGACTTGACCCTGAAAAGGCCTAGTGACAAAAAAAAATTTGGAAAACAACGAAGTCAAATAAAAAGACACAATTTTACGTGTTTTAGAGAGACCCAATCTGCATTTCTGAACATCAGGTCGGACCACTAGACCTTGCAGTTTTTCAAGTTATTTAAGAGTTTGTTTAAAATAACTTTCTTCCAAAAGTTCTTCTAATCAAATAAATCGCCTTCCGAAAATTATTAAACTCAAAATCAGTTTTCGGATTCTCTAACTCAATGTCACACACTACATAAATCTAGTGTCAATAAATTTGGAATCCAATACCTATAGTTTATCGCTAAATGTATTGAAATAAGTAGTGCTGAGACAACGAGCAAAGAGTTTGTGGGTTAAAGTGCATGACGTGGTATTTACTTGGTTATCTAACACAAATTAGCTTCTGTTTGGTATACATTAAAATTTTTATTTTCATTTTTCAATAAAATAATATTTTCCATCACATCAATAATTTTTCCTTCTTTTTCAAACACACATTCTTCATCAATCCACTATTTCAAAATACATTCTTCCAAAATAATGTGGCTCAAACACACCCTTAATGTAATAAAAAATTAAACAAATTGACAAATATGCAACTAGAAGTACAAAATATAGCTATATAAGTAGAGAATGGCAAAATACAAAATTTCGGTGGTAGACCTTGTAAAATTCATAAATGGTCGAATACTTGGCCTTTTGATGAATTCTCTCGCATAAAATACTTAAAACGCTCTATATAATTTGCTTTGCTACCCTTTTATTGAGCTTTGTTTGATATCCATTTTCTTAAAATACATTTTCTCTTTTTTTAAACTACACATTCTTTAATAAAATAATATTACACGTAAATCTAAAATTTTTCTTTATTTTTTAATCACACATTTTTCATCAATCTATTATTGATAAACAAACAAGCTAGTTCTAACTTGAATTGAGCTCAAACTTCTCCTTTCTATATTTAGCCATTGTTTGAGCCATATTATTTATTGGATCATACCATATGTATCGAATTTTTTACTTACTACTCACAATGGGGATGTGAACTAGATTGTCGAAATTTTTAAATACACGTGAGCCCCGCGAATTATGTGAGAAATGGTAACCCGTTATGTACAAATGGATTAACCCATATTTTTTCATTCTCATTTTTCTAGTTATTTTCAATCACATAATCTTCAAAAAAAATTATTTTTCATCACATCAATAACTTTTCCTTCTTTTCTCAACCACATATTTCTCATCAAAAAAAAAAAAAAAAAAGCATTCCCGGAGAAAAAATGTTTATCAAACATGGGCTTAGCTTATTAGAGTAGAATCTTTACAATTTATAACATGAACATATGCACTACTTCATGTTTGATGTTTGGATTAGATTTGTTTGTGTTTGTACAATTTCTCTTATTGTCATTTTCTGGTTACTCAATTTATTTTAAACATTTTAAATATTTTAAATTCAAAGTAATATTTATATTCACGCACCCCGTCAAATTTATAAGTAACATCTAAACATGAGATGTCCACAAAATTCATGGGATCTAACTAAAGTGAAATATATGCTATTTTTCTTCTTTCTAAAATAAAGAAAATGTACATTTTATGTTTTTAATGTTAAGGTATTTAATTATATCTCAAAATTTAATAATATAAAAATACAATTAATATTTGATGACCAACAATAGATTGACAAAGTAGATAAAACTAAACCTTGAGGCTTGAATTGCAAAAGTAACCTAGAAAGTTCAAGCTTAAATGTTTACAAATAACTGAAAAAAGAGAGAATATATTTAAAGCAAATAAAGACAATGTTAGAAATACTCTAGTTTCATAAATATCACCAACATTCCTTGTTTTATAAGAGTGAGTATCATATACACTATCTATACTTTTATTGCAAAAATTAACAAATGCTAGGGCGTTGTAAAATGAAAGTTCATTAGGGTTTGTAGTGAATGACAATTACACCCCTGTAGCCCTAGAAATTATTACCATTGTATCTCTGATTCTTACCTATAAATATAGGGCTTTGGTCATCAATAAAATACACACAAGTCATATACTTCTCTTATTCTCTCTATTTTATAACACGTTATTAGCACGAAAGCTTAATTTTTCGAAGTTTGGAGAAGGTAATAATTTTTTTTTTTTAATTTAACATANTTTTTTTTTTTTTTTTTTGACAATAATACAAGAAAAATATTGAATAATTATTAATATGTGCTGCAAAGATGCTAATTGCAGAGGGTCTACCCGTGACTGACAACAGTCATACAAAAGTCTAATCCTCACATGGCAATTGAAGGATATTCTTTACAAACCCCTTCTTTCTTTAATTTTTTTTCTTTTAAACTTAAGCCCTTTAGAAAAAAAAAAAAAAAAAATATTTTTAAATAATAATTTTTAAAAAGTTTGTGCTTAAAAAAAAAAAAAAAAAACTCAATTTGCGTGTGAAATTTTAGTTTTTTTGAAAAAAATGAGACTAAAACAAGGGTTAAATTGCATATGGTTCATTTCGAGCATGTTCGGTCCGTTCACTAAGTTAATTATTTTCAAAATGACTTTTATACTAAAAATTTGACCTTAGTTTTTAAGAAAGTAACTTATAAATTTACACAGTCAAAATATTGTTTGAATAATTTAAAATTAAGCCTCTCTTTTTTGTTTATTAGTAGAAGAAAAAAAAATCGTTGGAACAGTGGCCCTGTCTATCATTTTTGACAATTTGTGTCTTGTTGGGACCCACCAACTTTAAAAAAAAAAGGTCCTATTTTTTCTATTAATGGGGAAAGAAGTTAGAACAAACATAGGCTAATTTTAGGACGTGGTTAGGACCTCTTTAAAAATATTAATGGTGTTCGAGTGATTTTTTAATTAATAAGAGAAATATGGTTTTTAACTTCGTCAAATGTGAAAAGTAAAACAAACTTTTTTATACTAAAAGCTCAAAAAAGTATGTAGATAAATTACACGCACATTCTCTAAACCAAAAGCCAATTTCTTGGCATATGTTATGTGGGTTTAAGGGCATTTTAAATACGCTATACATAATTAAATAAAATAATATAATTTAAAACAAATTATTCTTTTATTTAATATTATAAACAAACCCACTATCTAACATTGGATTGAAGGATTCAAAATTTTTTTTAAAAAAAAGGGTGAAATATATAGTGATAGGCAGTGAATTTCATGTTGCTTTTCCCTTGTATTTACAATAATATAATTGGTACCACACAAAATGATTGCTAATTATGCTCTTCAAATTAACATGCCAATAGGTCAAATGGGTACATAAAAAGTTTTCTTTTTGAGATATGGCTAATTATTTCTCAATTTTAAAAAAAAAAATGATCGATAACATATAAATAAGTTATTTAACTATTTCTTAATGAACTTTTTGAACATAAATCATTAATAGAAACGCGATATTCTTATTAATTGAAAGTTGAGGATAAGAATATATAACGATAAAATAGAAGACGTAAGTGGTACAATGAGTAAACACTGAGAACCTCAAAAATATAGTATGATAATTACCCTTTAAAAAATTATTAAAATGAGAACATAAATCTTATATAGGTGATTTAAGCAAAAAAAAATCTCTAAATTAAATGGGACTTTGAAATTCACACTAAAATAAAACCACATTTTCTTGGTTGAAGTTCAAGTTTTCAACCCTTTTGGCACACTCATATGATTCTTCTGCACATTGGGCAATCAAAACATTGAAATTATAAATAAGAAAGTTTTATGATTAATTTAATAATGTGTGACATTAAGGATAATACAGTTTTGTGTGTATATAAAGAATAAATTACACAAAGCTAAGAATGTCAAAATATTGGAGTTTGTGTTCAACTCCTTGAAAATTTCTGACTTTTGGCTTGTAATGAATGCACTAATATTATATCTACATCTAAAGAAAGAGTTTCTTAAATCCTATTAATGAATTTGCCATTTTTGAAAAGGTATATTTTGTTATGTGAATATCTGAACCTACAAATGATAGACGTTTATGAGTTCATCTCTCGTCTAAGAGTTTTCAACCCTTCTTCCAACCGATGCATAACTAGATTATTGTTGAAGTCATCATCCGTTCAATCATTTTATAAAATTCAATTTTTTAGATTACGGTCTAAAAGATCATTGAAATGTATTCATATTAAATCGAGAATTTAGATAAACAATTATTATCCATTTACAGTTTGAATTTAAATATCATAAAAATTCATAGATATTAGGAAAAAAAAAAAAAGGTTTTATCCTTTTAGAAAAGGTCGTGCACATGACCCTAAAATTTATTTTATTTGCTCCATAGAAAGAAGTGTTATGTGAGATTCGTGCAGCCTTGTCTTCTTCCAACCGGATACATTCACCTATTACATTTTGCAGACATTTATTCAAGAAATAAAATTTATAGGGGTTAATTTCATTGATTCTCGGTCATAGTTACTTTGAAAACGGTCATCTACCTTGTCAAAGAACTGCAATCAGAAAATGACAGTAACTTCAGATGTCGATATTGAATGTGACAATGCCTACGAAAACATCAAGAAACAGCACGAAGAACAATTAAAGCTAATGAATCTGTTGTCAATGAGTCGACTCCAATGCAACAAATACGTGCATCATTTTTATCCGAGACATCAACAAAACTCAACCCACCTGTAGCCTGGAAGCATGAACTACTAGTTCCTGTGGGCAACTGCTCGAGGGGGAAGTGGATGGAATCTTGAAAGGGAAAACTTCAAAGAAAAGAGAGAGAAAAGAACTCAAAAGTAGAATCACAGGAGCCAATGATTTTGACTCCAACAAATCAGTACATGCAACAGAAGTAATGTCGATTTCAAATATATGACTTGGCCTTAAAACACAACAAAAACTCCAATTCATGCCAGCAAATCTGAAGTGAAGTATCTTATAACGGGCCAATCACCACATTCTGCCCACTAAATCTCCATCATGGCTGGAAAAGAGTACCGTTCACCCATGCATAATAATATAAGAAAGTTTAAGACAGATAAAAGGACCAAAGCATGCAGACAGACACACACTCACATAAGCCATCAGCCGTTCACCCATGTATAATAATATAAGAAAGTTAAGACAGATAAAAGGACCAAAGCATGCAGACAGGCACACACTCACATAAGCCATCAGCCGTTACAAACTCAAAGCACGCCAAGCATGGAAAAGGATAGTAGTAGTTCTATAAAATACCAGAAAGAACTGCACAGTCGGTGGAACAAATGGAAACAGTAATTAGAGAAAATTTCAGGCACCAACAGTATCAAATCAATGCAATCTGTGGAATGAAGAAAACGGGAATTGGATAAGTTTCCTAGGAAGATCCATGTACTGAGAGGAAGTGGTTCGTTCTCCTTTTAAAGGAAGAATACAGATGGGCAAAACAAACAAGGAACACAGTAAACAAGAAAAGCACACGTCAATAAGCATGCCTTACGTAAGATCATTATGATGTAAGTTGAACGTGAGCAAACAATTTCCTTGAAGGACCACAATTAAAAGAGTGAATTTCATAAAATCAAGAAGCAAGAGAAAACTTAGAAAAATCACAGGACGCTATGATTTTCACTCAAAGAAATCAGCACATGCATCATAATAAGTCATGTCAATTTGCAAATATAATGCACTTGATTTCACTTCCGTCCATTCCTTAGCCTTAAAGGGCCACAGAGACTTGTCATGCCAGCAAAATCTGAGGAAGAAAGAGTACTTACTTCTGACAGGCATCATGCCAGGAAAAGATTAGTTTTCGTCCATTTAAAATAAGCACATAAAACTAAGACAGGAAAAGCATGCATATAGACACATACATATTCAGAGCACATTAAAAGTGGAAAGTGAAGAAAATAAAAAATAAATAAAACTGCATAGATATGGATATTCTGCGTACTATCATGTTTAAGCATGCCTGACGGTATCCAACCAATGCAATCTGTGGAAGAAGAAAAGAAAGATCCAAGTACCGTGAGGAGGTGGTTCGATTCTCCTTTTAAAGGAAGAAAAATGATTGCCAAACAAGGAACGCAATATGTAAATCTTAATTTCGAAAATATGATAATCACTTGTAGTGAACACACAAAGCACATGTCGAAACGCATGCCTCGCGTTATATCATGGTGATATGAGTTGAACACGTGCATGCACACATTTCCTCCAATCAAGGATCATAATATTGGCAGAATTAGAATGAGAGTAATATTGCACAATTAACCAGATGGAAAATTTAATAATTTTCACCTCAATATCCTTCAAGCCAGCACAATAACAACTACACACGGAACCAAACCAAAGTTATCCTAGCCAACCAACAAGACTCGAACTATAATAGAAGGTAAAGATGCCACCTTCTCGTCTTATGCCATTCACGTCACAGCATGAGACCTAATAAGACAAGTGTCAACTTATATGGGGCATATAGATATAGAAAGTGAAAGCATTGTGTTTCAGTTCATATATTTTGTGACCTAGACGTCTAGATTTTATCGAGCTTTTCTGCTTTGACAATGGGATTTGCTTTGGCTATAGCATCTTGAGCAGCGGTCCGGTAATCAAATGGGCAGTTGTGTTTGTCAGAGTAACGATGAACCGAACAGAAGAGATTTCCACACTTGCAACTGAAACCTGTTAAACCCACACGCTTACGGCAAGCAGTGCATCTGTTTGGGCCCTCTCTTCCCTTCACCTCTGAACTCTGGCCTGACAACATATAGCCAGATGTTTGTGCAGGAACAACCTTTAACTCCACTGCTCCAGCTTGAATATCTACAGCACCAACAACAGTAGACTTTTTCTCGGTGCTAATTGAACTGCCATTAACTATGTTCTCGATCGATGAAGCAGCAAGTTTAGCCTGTTGCTGCTTCAAGACCATGTCCTTGTGGCACTTGGAACACATATTCATGGTGGCTGCACTACCAAAGAAGCCACAGTTGTTGATGCAAAGAATTGGGCCTTCAGGAGTTTGACAGCCTGTCTCTTTGGAAGACTCCATTAGCACAAATACGCTGTCATTTGCCAGGATAGGGATCAACATGTACACGTGTAAGGCATTCAGGTAAAGAGTACATACAATTAATCTGATAGGCATTAATGTACAATCGACAACCTAAAAAGTAAAAAATCGTGCAACTTCTGATATTCCCCCGCATGTGATTCATTCATTTCATTTAATTAAAGACAGACATATGGGGTAAAACAGAGATTTTTTCTCGTGAAATTTATTGAAAAATACCATGGAAAACCTACTTTTCAAGTTTGCATTTGTTAAAAAGAGTAGAATCAATGATTTCTTAAGTAGTGGTATTAGGGGATCAGTTTGCACTAGGCAAACATCCTTAAGCTTCTCTGCAGAAATAGATTATTCCAGTTGATCAGTTTATTGATACCAGATAATAAAATCTCAATGATTTCTAGAAGTTTCCAAACTAATGTACACCAAGGAAACCAGAAATCAACAGAATTAACACAGTCTAGCGAGAAAGAAAACTCATAAACAACAGAACTAACACTTCCGCGAGTCACTTATGAGGAAAAAATAATATTGACAAGTTCACAATGTAGTATAATTGTTCAAAATTCAAAGATAATCACACTAACCTACAAAACATCCCAATTAGTACACATTCTCATTACCAAAATCTCGTGCTGGCATTCCACAAGAAAGAAAAAAAAAAAAATCCTTAATTCACGCCTTTGTCACATACCCTTTGTTCCAAAAAGCAAAAAGCAAATAGCTTTAGCCCATATTAGTAAAATTAATCCCTTAACCATACATAAATTACATTAAATATTGATTAAAAGTGAAGTCTCACACAAATATTTATACAAAAATGAAAATAAATAGAACCCTAATTGAATAGACTATGAAACAGATAAATTTCACCTGAAATCGGGAAATCGAGAAGTATTGGCAGATCTTGACTCGAAAAATCGAGCCTGGGTTTAGAACATTTCCTGTAACACCAGAAAGTAAGAAAAAGAACAAAACATTCAATTGTTAACACGTTTCTTTTTTACAAAAAAATAAAATAAAAAATACATGGATCATAAAATCGGAGCCAAAGTATATACATATCAATCGAAGATTAACAGTAAATAATACCTTACTTCATGAAATAATCGAAACACCTTCAACGGGGAAGAGAGCCAGAGAGAGTAAATTATTGAATTTTTATCTCCTCAGTTTTGAGAATTTATAAGAATAATTACTGCTGCCCTGGAGAGAGTCGGTCAGGTCAGGTCAGGTCAGGTCATACGTATTGAAATGCCCTCGCCAAACTTTGCTACTACCATTTTGCCATTTCGGGATAAGTACGTACTACGTAGTCTTTTTCATTTTTTCTGTTACAAATATTAGGAGGTCAATCAAAGACATCATGTCCGGCAAGTTGAGATCGTGTAGGGAAAACTGAACTAATCAATTACGATAAAATGGCTGAGAAACAACATCGACATGTTTGCTCCAATCTTGACCGATACTTGTAAAGAATCATAAAAAATCATGATCAATCATCAAGTTGTTTATTGAAAAGCATGTATTTGATTGTGGTTAAGTAATGTTTGACCATCAATTTTTATCGAGACAATGTCGATTATATAGCGACTTCGCGCTTAGTATTTGCATAATCACAAGATCAATAATCCCTTTTGCAAGAACCTCCATATATGATAATTTAACTATATAAAGTTGCTCTCTAGCCAAGATGACGTATCACGGGATGATAAGTGACAATGTGCTAGAGGGTAACGATTTCATAATTATTCGAACCACGTCACGTGCGGGCAACATTAGCCGATGATTCACACGCCAACACGTGCGTGTGGCTCCTCACTAGGGCTGGGCAACGGGTCGGGTCGGGCCCATTTTTGCCCAAACCCGACCCGACTCGAATTTACCGATTTTGAGCCCTTTCCCAAACCGAACCGGCCCGTTCATTCACAGAACCCGACCCGCCCCAAACCGACTCGTTTTGGGTCGGTTTACAATTTTTTATTTTTTTTTCCCTAATTAAGTTTAAACTACCAATTGAATCCTTATTTGCCTGAAATAAAATCATAAAAAGTTGAATATTTTTCTTTATGATGTTGATAGTTTGTCATTTTCATAAATCATAATATCGTAAAAAATTTAAAAACACACTAATTAAACTAAATAAAATCAAAATAGCCATCAAGCATGAAAAAAATTTAAATATTACAGTAATCCAAATTCAATAAATAAGAAAATATAAATATTACAATCATCCAAAATCAAAAATCTCATAAAACAAATAATAAGCTTCCGAATTATCGCATAAGCTTCAAGCATCATTCCTACAATAAAAACAATAGAAATACTTAGAGAGAAATACAAATATTACATTAATAAAAGTTATGTATATTAGAATACATATTTACCTCAAAAATGAACTAATCATATTGATTTACCCTTCATTTGATTTCTCCGATTCCAAAAGCTCTACAAAAAAAATAATGAATAAATTAGGAATGAATTTGATAAAATATATATTTAACATAATCATGGAATAACTACATTACCTTCATCCAACTTATTGTATTCTTCCACATCTTCCATGTAGATTTTCTCCATGCTTATAGATTCTTTAATCCAATTTTGTGTACACACCAAAACTTCCACCATTCTAGGAGTTAAAGAACTACGAANAGTTTGGACAAAGTACCGTATTTATGTCCATTAACCCGCCACCAGTTAAGAACATTAAAATCACTATCCTCTATATCTTCACAAGCGTCCAACAAGTATCTATCAACATCATTTTTAAGTTCAACTAAATCTTTTGCTGCCTTTTTTCTCTTAAACCTAGAAACACGATTAAGAGAGACCGTTGAAGTAGGACTTTCTTTAGTAGAAGAAACCACACTTGAAGAATTCATATCACTAGATACTTGATTACTTTTAGAACTTGCTTCACATCTCACATACCAATCGTAAATAGACATCATATTTTCTTTCAAAATATTTGTCATATTACGAGCAACTTCCTTATCCTCATAAATATCACCAAAACAAAAATCTGCATACTCCAATTTATATCTTGGGTCAAGTACAGTAGCAATCAACAACAACAGGTTAACATTTTCCATTTTTCCCCAATTCGGTTTGGGTTGGATCGATTTCGTGGGTTTAGGTTTTTGGGCCCAACCCTACTCCTCACTAATAAAATATTTGTATCTATTCACCAACAAGGAGCTTTGGTGGCGAGTTGAGTAGCCAGTAATAATACCAAGTAAATACAATGAACCAACTGTGGAGGCAATTCTCAAATCTTGAAATACGGATCGAGGTCATTGTCTAGTCGACACTGGCTCGATGACAAATGATGGTAGAGAGATTCTTGACCATGGTTCATAACATTAGTTGAGAGATAACTAGTCAAAAGTGTAATACTTGACAAGATATTTTGATTGACGAAATTCATTTATAGTTAATAACAATAAAAATATAAAATATAATAAGAGGGAATTTTTGTTTAATAAGAAAGAAAAAAAGGACTCTCGTCACCTCTTCTCTGCCCCCAGGAGATTGATGAAGGAAGAAGGAAGAAGAAGGCACGACACTGGTGGGACTCTTTTTTTCTATTTTTTTTTTTTTTTTTATCCGCCTTCGTTTTTCTTTCCAGTTTTATATATTTTTGTTCTATAAAATTTATTTTTACTTTATTAATTTTAATCTTTGAAAGTGTTTCATGTGCCAATCATTTGGTAGACATTTTTCTAGAGAAATTGAAGGGTAGAGAATTGGTGCTACAAAAATTGGCGCATGAACCATGATCGAGCGTCTACCCATCAATTCACAAGCACATAATGGATCATGATTAAGTAATACTTGACCATCAATTGTCATCGAGCTAGTGTTGATTAGTATACAATGACCTAAATTGGTTTTTGAATATTGATAAGTCGTGTTCACATTGATTCTTCGAATTCACCTCGCATCATTTCCTTGAAGACAAACTATAAAACTTGAATAATCTTCATTAAATCTCATTGAAGACATTTTTATTGAACATGTTGTAATAAACAGTCACAGATAATGCTAACAAAAATTAAAGAACAATAGTGATTTTTCGTCCTTAGACTCGAATGTTCACCCTAGAAAATGTTAATCACCACGTTGAGCATTCACCAAGTGGTTATCGCTCTAATCCACTAGAAATCAACAAAGATTATTAGTACAAGAGTCACAATACAAAAATCCAAACGGATTTAACCCTTAGACCCAATTTTCTTCTCTAAAGAATTCTCAACCCCAATTATACCAAGTAACAAGAGGTTACTGCTCAACCAAAAACAGAATCTCCAAAATTACAAAGCAATTTACACTAGACTTCACCAAGAATACCTAAAACCAACAGATAACAGACGAAGACTAAGAGTTTTCAAAGAGAACACATAGAGCAAAGAATGAGAGAAAACCATAGGCAAATATCTCGAAACCTCGTCAAATTGAAGAGTCAGCCAAATAATACAAAGAGGTCAGAATCATCCAACAGTTGCACCACTTCTAAATGACATCATCACAGCCTTTCAAAATAATAACCAAAGTAGTATTTTAGCAAAAGATGAGAATGCACAAAATGGAAAAAGGAGGCAGTTGGGTTGCATTCTATCAACTTAGGTTGGACTTAACATTAATTGGGCTGCATCATTGGGCATATAAATGGGTTACATCATTGGGCCAAAGTGTTAAGCACAATGTTTAACGGAACAAATTCCTCAAACTATTTGATCTTTTGGCTCTTCACAGCAGATTTTGGCTCATTCAAGCAGAAAATGGATTTTCTAACAATAGCCAATGTTCCAATCTTTTCAACACTGTCACAACTCTTCCGAAGTGACTGTACAAATTTTCTTGAATTCATGCACATTGCTTCAAGCTTGAATCTAATTGGTTTGTTCTTGAAATTCAACCCGCGGCCGAGCATCAAATTCCCGGAAACCATTGCTCGTCATTCACTACCACTGCATCAGAGATGAAAATAAAACCACAACTAAACTCTACTCTTTTGGCTTCTTTCTTTTGTTAATCTACCTATTGGACCGGTTCAAAAGATCAAAGCATTGCATTTGACACCCTTTCACTCCCAAATTATTCTATGTTCTAAATGAATGAATAAATTAATCCAACCAAGAATAAGCAAACCATGTTATTTTCTCACCCAGCAATCTAAAAATTAATACATGCTACAACCGAATACGATGGTACAATTTTCCCAGTAAAGCAGTAGAACAAGAACAAAAAGTTCATGTGCTAATCAGTTTCTTCTTCAGCAGGTTGTAGGGCCCTTTTGGTGAGCTGAAGGCTCTTTTTGAAGAGATGGATTATCCAAGAAACAATAGATATAACGGGAAGAGATGATTTGACCAGCAAGTTTCTCTGAATCGATCTTGTATCTATTAGCCAGTTTAATCTGATTGAGAGGCAACCTCTCGTTCTTGATTTTCTTGATCAAGAAAGATACAATAATTTGAGCATCAATCGGTTTGAAAATAAAATCAGGACCCAGCCTCTCATAGTATTCATCGCCAAGTGAATGAAGTCTTTATGCGAATTCTTACTCATTTAGTCATTTGAATTAATGTTAAATTTGCTTGTATGCTACAATAAATAAGATTTTTACTTTCTTTTTATTCATCAGTAATCGTCAAATCCACCTTATCAAACAAGTCATGAGAATCAATGGCTAACTTACTAAATTATTTTAGTGTTTTGGGTTTTGATTTGGCAGATCAAACAAGCTAAGAGAATGAATATGACATATGTTGGTTGCAAAATATTTAGTTACATTAGGTTTTCGAATATATGTAGCAACCAACGAAATGGATTGAACAAAAAAAAATTCATGTAGCCGACTTCAAATTTATTAAAAATGAGGCTTAGTGTGATGTTGTGTTGTGGATATATAAACTAAAAAGTCATACACATTTAATACATAAGTGAGCCACAGATTAAAAGCCAAGTTTTAGAGAGATCAATTGTTTAGGTGGCCAAACTGATATTTCACCTCAACGATTTGATGCAAGACCAAACTCTCAAGCTTAACTATATTGGACAGGAATAAATTTAAATTAGAAACATCCTCCGAAGTGCTGATAAGTTTGTACAAACTAAAAGCCAGCTTATTAACTTAACTTTATTTTTCATGTCATATGGACGGTGCTTAACATCGAATTTAAGAAACGCCTCTTTTTGATAAGTTTTCTCGCGTGTGGGAATAAGTGCTACATATATTTTTTATAAAATAAGTGGTAGTAAGATTTGAATAAGCAATTTTTATCAACTTTAATATCATGTGATTTAAGCTAATATTTGAGGGTTTGAAAGTGAATTGATCGAATGTTTGAGAATCTTATCTTTTTCAAGAATTGCTTCGATGATAAATTTTAGTGGTTCATTGAATAGCATACACAAATCGATAAGGATTATGACACTATAACTTTAGCCTTAGAAAATATTCCTTCATCATTCTGTATATACAAGCAAAGTTCTTCTTGGACACCCCCCCCCCCCCCCCNTCCTCCATGCCTGTCATTAAATTTTCCACCTTCAACACCTCAAAAAAAATTGCTTATTTTAAAGATTAATTAACTTTTCTGCTTAATTAATTATTTGAAAACTGATATGTACCTTTACTTGGCCCCCCTGCGTTTCATCCTCTCATTCAGGTTTTACCTTTTAGGACAATGCTACACTTACTTCAAGCATTACTACATGGATGACTACATGGCCACATGGCCTCCCCCTATTGGAGGGGTGGCTGGTAGGGGGAGGCCATGTAGTCATCCATGTAGTAAGTTAGGAAGTAAGTGTAGATTAATCCTATCTTTTATAGGTAAATAAACATTTTCCCACATCAAGATCAGTGCTTTTTTAGCTTTACTTAAGCCTTGCTTATGGAATAATATCTACTATATAATGTGCTTCCCTGTCTCTTTACTTGAGCGTCACCACTCCCACCCCCACCCCCTCACCCTACCCAACCCCAACACTTTATTTAAGGGCCTCCCTGAAAAGAAGGCTATAATTTACTTAAAACAATTTCAAGCTTTGCTATTTTTGGTTGCTTACAGGAAATATACAACAGGGTTTGAAGTTTCTTGCTCAATTGGAGCAAGTTTTGCATGAAGATTGAATTTTTTAGCTGAAAATTTTAAATTTGAAGGGCCTAATGGAGATGGAGAATGGGGATAACAAATCTAAAATGGGAGATTATGAAGTAATTGAGCAGATTGGGAGAGGTGCTTTTGGAGCAGCATTTCTTGTTCTTCACAAAACTGAAAAAAAAAAGTAAGCATTTCTCTTCAAAAGTTTTTTATATGCATAAACAAAGTGTGTTTATTTCCAAAACATTGTAGGGTCCTGAAATTATTTAGATATAAATATACATTGGTAGAAATGAGTAGACTTTCTAATACGCATTTTGTTAGGGCGTCGTACTGATCTGTTGCAAAACTGAGAAAAAAAAAAGAGTAAACAGAGTTTCAACTATTGTTTGTGGTATCTCTGACAGGTACGTTTTAAAGAGGATTAGTTTGGCTAAGCAAACAGAGAAGTTCAAGCGAATCGCTCACCAGGAGGTATCTTTTTAGCCATAAAGGATCGTCTAACCATCATGATCATATTACATCATATCATTCTTTTGGTAGATTTACAGATAATTAATGATTGTAAATGTCATTTACAATTGAACATAGACAATAATTGTATTTCTCTGTTGCAGATGAATTTAATTGCGAAACTACACCATCCATATATTGTCGAATATAAAGATGCTTGGGTCGACAAGGTATGTAGCAAGCTACAGAAATAACTCTAGGATGTACAAAAGTTTCTTTAGCTGAAGCTTACTCCTAGAGTACATTTAATTTCCACTATTTTACAGGGATGCTGTATATGCATTGTAACAAGTTATTGTGAAGGCGGAGACATGTAAGTGCTCGTTCTTAAATGATATAATTTGTCAATGACTCGAGGACCTTGTGATTCAGTGAATGCTTCAACTTATTAAGGCATGTTCGGGATGACTTCTGTTTTTTGTAGAAGAGTTTCATAAGGAATCCACTTTTGGCCGGTTTTATCTAAAAGTTCTTCTAACCAAACAAAGCCCTTCCAAATAGGTTAAGCAGTTTCTGAGTCTCAAAAGCAACTTTTGACTTTTCAAAAGTCGTGCCAAACGAACCCTTATATGTGGGGGAAAAAAAGAAAGTTGAAGAAATGAATACAGAACACTGTTTTCAAATAATTGAATCCGTGATTTACCTTTTATCCTGCAATGTTCAGGGCTGAGATCTCAAGGAATAGTAGAGGAGCATTTTTTCCAGAGGAGGTAATCTGATGTAAATTCATGTAATTGAAATACCCCTTACTTGCATTGGCATGAACTATTATTTCTGTTTGCTCTACAGAATCTTTGCAAGTGGTTAACTCAGTTGTTATTAGCTGTGGACTATCTGCATTCCAACCGAGTCCTCCATAGAGATTTGAAGGTTTGATCTTCAGTCATTTGGTACTACAAAGATGTGATTTTGACTCGATCTTTTCTAAATACGGGTTTATATGGTTCCAGTTGTCTAACATATTCATCACAAAGGACAATGACATCCGTCTTGGTAAGTAAGGCCAATGAAAATGCTTTGATTCTGCTTGCTCTTTACTTGTGTTTCTAATTCTCTGTTTATTCTCTTAATGGAACTCACAGGTGATTTTGGATTGGCGAAACTTCTCAATGAGGAAGGCCTTGCCTCCACGGTAAGCATTTATTATCTCTAAAAGGTCATATTCTACTATAACTTAAACTAGCCCCAGCACAATGAGAGAGCTAAGAGTAGATACAGAGACCAAATCTGACCTTCACTTTTGTAAAGAATAATTCGAGGAAAGTATCAGGCATGCTCATACTGTCCTTCGTGGTTTGATACCTTTCCTTTTCTACCCCTTGCAAGATACTTAAGATTATGGTTGTTGGTAAACGATTGGGTTCTTTTCTTGCTTCAATCGAGGAGTTGTTAGCTGTACACTTTTCTTGGACCCCCAATATTGCTTCAATCAGGGTATATTGGTGTTGAGGGTGAACCGTTATGAATTTGAGTGTGCTTTGCCTGTTTTCCTTTCTCGTGAATAGGAATTTGCTTTCGAGATGCACACTTTGGCTGATACTTTCTATATATCAAACTAGGTCGTTGGAACTCCCAAGTACATGCGCCCGGAGCTTCTTGCAGATATACCGTATGGCTACAAATCGGACATATGGTCGCTTGGTAAAAAATTAGAATCCAAGAATTCCTAAGTTCACATTGCCATGCTTTTAATACGAAAACTAACATCTTTAGAGAAAACTTCAGGCTGCTGTTTGTTCGAGATTGCTGCACACCAACCACCTTTTAGAGCTCCTGTAAGTTCAACTTTTAGCTGGAATTAGTATATCATTGCTCCACAATGTAGTTTGATGCCATAATTAGAACAACTGAATCAAACAGCATATGGATGGACTTGTAAACAAGATAAACAGATCTTCCATTTCTCCACTTCCTATTGTGTACTCCTCCACTCTGTAAGTCTTCTCCATTTCATCTCTTATTCCGTATTAGCCCATAAATTTCTCTCTTAACGATGTGGCTATACTTATTATTCGACATTAAATCGGTTTAAATATGTCAGGAAACAGATCATTAAGAGCATGCTACGGAAAAGTCCAGAACGCAGGCCAACAGTGAGTTCGAGATTTTTTTTTTTTCCTTTCCCCAGGTAGAGGTGTCAAACATGCCAGGCTGCGCAGGTTGAGGTGGCCTGGCGGTGAGAACCATAGACTGGGGCTAGCCCGTCTCTACAGCCGGCCTCTGCTGGGTTCAGCAGTAAAGGCCAACACGGGCTGCATCCCGGGTCACTTCCAAACTGGGCATGGTCTAGTTTACACCTCTACTCACAAGCAGAGAAATTATAAATCATAATTTCCATATATCTCAAATATACAGGCTGCGGAGCTGTTAAGGCACGCGCATTTGCAGCCATTTCTCCTTCAGTGTCACAGCCCATCTACTGTCTTTCTTCCTGTGAAATCTCCTAACAACTCGAAGGAGAAAATTAGAAAACATTCTCCTTGCAAATCTGGCAGTGGAAAAGACGACAAAGATAGAGAGGTAAAACTAACGGAGAGGGGACTGCTTCCAGCGTATGAGGAAACTGCTGATATGCAGCGTCGAAGACTACTGGAAGGGGATAACTCAATAGGAGATGAACTTGAGACGAAGAGGGTCGATCCCACGAGCTATTCAGGTAAAATATCTTCTGAAAGTGAAGACTCGAAAAGTGAGAAAACAAGTTGTGAGACTACTGCTTGCGATGGAGACAATCAGGACAATATTGAATCTTCACAAAAAGAATGCAGCAGCACTATGGATATTGTGATGTTTCCATCGAATGCACAGCTAAGAGAGGGAGAAGAATCTCCTCAGAAGCACATTCCACAATTGGAGGCCCTACCCAGTCCCGGGGTAAATGAGGAAACAGAATCTAACGTTGAGGATTTCGTTTCTGTGAAAAGCAGTAAAACTGCAAGATGCGAAACTGATGCAGAACCAAGACACTATTTGAACGAAGAAGAAAGCACCGGTGATTGTTCGGGAGTACGTTTAGACAACGCATTGATTGAAAGTACGGACGAAGTGAAAGTTACGGCAGATACCAAAAGTGACCTAGTGCAAATCCAGGAAGATGACGTGCAAGCGATAAATCATGCATCTACTGAAGAAGAATCATTGTTCAGTGCATTAGTCGGAATTGCCACCGATGAAAACAAGGGTGAGTGGGAAAACCCGAGCCAACAGAGAGCTGATGCTTTAGAGTCTTTGCTTGAAGTATGTGCACGTTTATTTAAGCAGGACAAGCTCGATGAGCTTGCAGGCGTGTTGAAACCATTCAGTGAAGATGCCATCTCATCAAGAGAAACAGCAATCTGGTTGACAAAAAGCCTAATTACTGCAAGAAAATTGTCCAAGGAATCCTAGTTTTCAAGAATTGGGAGATGATCTGTGTTTTCATTTTTAATAAGTTAATGTAAAAAATGGTTTTTTTTTTTTTTTTGTTGTGAGATGTTCGATTTATAATCTATGTTTCATGTTTTCCAATTTTTATTTTCTATTTTTTAAATTCATTTGCTGAAGGTAGCTTGTATTCTGTATTGAATTCTTTGAATAAGAAGAATTATTGGACGTTTGATGGAATATTATTCAGTTCTGTCTATTGGCATAGCAACATTCATATGTTGATATATCATGGATTATTCTACTTCACCCTAATGACACCCATAATCCAATGTGATGTTTTTAAAAAGAAAATAATTTAGGATTATTCTACTTCACCCTAATGAGTTATCGAATTTTTTACCGAATCGCCACATGGCGGCCCCCTATTGGGGGGGTGCCTGGGCCCACAAGCGCCCCCCCAATAGGGGGCCTCCATGTGGCGATTCAGTAAAAAATTCGGGAAGTATAGCAAGGTCCATATAACATTCTAATACTTCATGAATTATGACTCTGAATTAACACATTAGTATTTAGTATACCAATCACTCTTAAAGGTTAAAGCAATGTTTTAATGCACTAAGCTCATACAAATACTTGCATTCCAAGCAGACCCCGTAAAAAAGTTAAAAAATACTCGACCCTGTCATCTACAACATACTAATAAGCATTGTTCCTAAGAAATTTGGAATCAGTTTATCAGCATGTATTTTTCAGGAATTTACTAATCTAAATGCATGTGCTAAAAAGATTTGGCAAATAATATACGGAAGAGAGTTTTATGAAAACCAAAATTAAGTTTCTTGCAATTTATGTAAGGAAAAACATTGCAGCCATTAAATAACTAACCAGCAAAACATGCTAGAGATACCATACAAATGTAATGGGTCGATTGTTCAGAGCTCAAGGTTGGTGAGTAATGGAGCTAAATTACAAGCCCAAAGGATAAAGCACACTCTAATGTAGATGATATAGTCTCACACGACAACGCCATTCCTTGAGTGAAACCGAGACTTGGGCCCTCAAATCTACTGTTCTGCATCTTTGTGCTTCTTTTTCTTCTTTTCACTTTTATTTGCTTCATGATCAGGTTCAGGTAAAACCGAGGAGTCACCATTCTCTGAGTCCTTGTGCTTCTTCTTTTTCTTCTTTTTCTCAGACTTCTCATCTGATGCCCCAACATCTTCCTTCACTTTATCCTTCTTCTTATCCTTCTTTGATTTTTCACCGTCAGAACCTACACCTATGTCGACCCCCTCTTTCTTCTTTTTCTTTTTCTTCTCTTTCTTCTCAACTTCCAATTCCCCAGTCTCGTCCTCGACTTCTGAGGAGATCTTTGCTTTCTTGGCAGCTGCATCTGGCACAGGGCTACCATCCATCTCATCTAGCTTGCGCTTCCGCCCCTCATCTCCATCAGTTTCTTTATGTTTCTTCTTATTTTTCTTCTCACCCTCAATAACAGCACTATCCACCTTCACTTCATCAGTAGCCGACTGGGGCTCTGCAGCAAGGCCAGCAACCATAGAGTCACCTCCAGTAGGCAAAACCACATTCCTCAACCACTCAGCTGGGGTATTCTCATTTAGTTTCCCACGTTTATCCAACTTCCCCTCTGCAATCAACTTCTTTTTCATTGATGCCTTTGGCCCCAACCCCCACTTCCTTGGGTACGTATCCCTATCCATCACTACCCTCTTAATCCTGGCAACCACTCCATGATCACAAGTGGCCATCACTGCAGTTGTCATCTCTGCAATCCCCAATGCAATTGCCTCTCCTTTAGTTGTCATCAACACCACTTCCCCTCCAACGTCAATATCATTCTCAAACCTCAGCAACCCTGGGATCATGAACTTCGCGCCATAACATATGGCATTCACCGCAGAGTCCTTCACAACTAGCCTTTTATAACTAGTCAAAAGAACCTCCAATGGCATAATCACCCTCCTCAAATAGCTCTCATCTCTGTAATTATCATAAACCCACTGTGCATCCATCACATCGTGCATCGTCACCATATTATCCTTCTCCCCCATAATCCCCGATCTCACTCTCCTCAGCTCCTGCATATGCCCTCCCACACCCAACAAAAGCCCCAAATGCACACACAGAGTCCTCACATAAGTGCCCGCCTCACAGGATATCCAAAACACAACCAAATGCCTATCCACATCGTACTCAAGCAACTTACTCTCATAAATAGTCCTAATCCTCAGCTGCCTTTTCACAGCAGAAATCAAAGGAGGCCGTTGAAAAACCGCTCCCGTCAGTGTCTCCAGTGCCCGAGACACTTTTGCCACCTCGGGCACCTTCGAATGCAACCTAGCAACACACACATACTCCTTCCCAGCACCCTGCTGAGATTTAACCAAACGTGTAGCCCTATCAATACACACAATCAAATTCCCAGTAACCTTCGGATCGAGTGTGCCCGAATGACCTGTTTTCTCCACCCGCAAAATACGTTTAATCCATGCCACAACTTCATGGGACGACGGATTAGCGGGCTTATCCAAATTCATTACCCCGTACTTAATATATTCAGATAAAGGCCGTTTCAAAGGGGAGTAACCGGAGGGAATAGGAACATAATGTCCAGTGCGTACATTTAACTTATCGTAATTCTTTAAAAGGATTGGCCACTGAGAAGTATCAATAGAGGGAGTATAGCTTTGTGGCTTGATCATGAAATCAGAAGCGGCATCCTTTTCATTGGTATTCAGCGTCGGGTCAGTGAGTTTATCAAGTGGGTCGGATTCTTTGCTTTTGCTTTTGTTTTTCTTCTTCTTTTTCTCAGAGTGAGAAATTTGAACATCAGCCATGATGGTGAGAAGAAAAGGTGGACTTTTTTTCTGATGAGATATTAGGGCTTTCTGGTTAACGAAGAAAGGAGGAGAAATGAGGGTTTATTGTGGCTGTGGTTGGGGTGGTGGAAGAGGGGCCAGGGTTTAGGGTTTGGGTGGTGGCTGATGATACAGTGTTAGGCTGAAGACACGGAGGCCCATTAGTTTTCAATTGTGGCCGATTAGTTGTTAGTCTATTCTTCGGCCCCGGCCCCGAGTATTGAATCGAAAAAAAGAACGGTTTGATTATGCCACAACCCCCTTTACTTTTAAAGATTCAAAATTATCCTCTTTTTCAATGTTTCAATTTGACCCTACATTTAGATAACACCTTCTAAGAATATCTCCATTTTCTATTCATAACTTCTTATTAAGAGCCTGTTTGGGAGAGCTCAAAATTTAATTAAAATTGAAAATATAGTCGTTATTGAATCCTATTCGTCTAATAAAAATCAACAATAACGACTAATTTTTCAATTTTAATCCAATTGTAATCTCTACCAAACACACTCTAAGTCCTTATTTGATTCTCATTTTTTCAAAATACATTTTTTTCTCCTTTCTTTTTAACCACGCATTCTTCAATTAATTAATGTTATACGCAAACCCTTTTTTTTTTTTAACTTTTTAATCACATTTTCCATCAACTCACTATTCTAAAATGCATTATCTACCTTTTCATGGGGCTCAAACGCCCTAAATAATCATTTACCATTTCCAACACAAACAATTCTCTCTTTACAATATTTCACATTTCTCCACCGCCATCGCCATTGCCACCGCCACCAACACCGTTATCCTAACCCCTCATCGCAGTCACCACTTTCAACACCAAACCTAGCACCATTATTGTTATCCGTGTTGCCGCCATCACCATCTATTTCTTCCTTCACCTCACTGTACCATCCTTTTTGCAAACGTTGGTTACATGTGCTTAAATCGATTTTTTTATTGTTATTTTAAATTTCGTATTTTTCGATGATGTCAGCTGCTTAAATGGGGTGACTGTGATTGTTGTTTGAGTAGATTTCATAACTGGTGGTAGATGGCACCGCGGTGATGGAGGAGGAAGGCTCTGATTGGCAATGTGAATTATTTTTTGTCAGAATATGACGAGTCATGATTGTGATAATACATGTTACCCAACAACACAAGTACTACATCGTTCGATGACACTATTGGTAGAATTTAAAAAATGGCAATAGTGTTGAGAAGCTTCATTCCAAGCACAATGATGTTGGTTGCAGTGGAAGGCGCTAAATGGTTACCCTAAAACATAAAGTTATATACACACGAATTTGATCTCCTAATCACAGTGTTTGATTCATACTAAACTTAGATGGCAAACAAACTACCCACTGATTATGTGTCGTATCAATCGATTGATAAATAACAAATTGCATTCAAACTGACAAGTCAACGATATTTACCACAAGATGAGCACATATAGTAGAAATATTGGGTACTAATGAAAAATTAAAATATTAATTTTAAATGATAATGAAGAATATTTAAAAAATAATAAATGAAGATAAATATAAAATTTTGATTTTTAATGAAAAAAGACAATACACAATATTTTAAAATACATTTTTCCTCTCTTATTTTCAACCACATTTTTTACTAAAATAATATTACACAAATTCAAAGTTTTTCCTTTTTTCAAGCACGCATTCTATATCATTAGTGATAAGGTTTTATATACAATAAAAAAAATGGTCATCAAACATACTCGTAGTTTTTGAAATCATTGTAGAGGGGTATATTTTTAAGATTTTAGAAAAGGAAAAAAATGATATTTCAATTTTTTGTTGAAAAGAGCAAATTCAGAAACCCTCTAAAATTAGTTCACATTGAACTTTGGACATATAAGATGGAGTCGTTGAACCCATATCATATTTTCAACAACAAACGTTGCATAAAAAGACATCCTTAATATCTCAATGGAAAAGATTTGAACTATTTGGAGAACTACAGTACTGACTTTAAAAAAAAAAAAAAANAAAAAAAAAAAAAAAAAAAAAAAAAAACCTTGAAATAAGTGAATACAGTACTCATTTTGAGTTTCCATTGTTCTGTCTGTCTAGTCTCCATAGAGCAACCTGCGGTTCTTAAAACTCAAAATAAGTGAAATCAAAGCCAATAAACTTGCAATACTCACAAGATATTTACCTCCAAAAAGTTCAATCAGGCAACAGAACAAGGTTGAGGACATTAAAAGCTTCCACAAATTTAAGGCACATCTCAACAGTCGCCACAAGTAGCAATTATAGCCAACCGAAAACCACTTCAAGTTATTGCGGGAAATAAGCTAATTCATTATGCACCAATGATTATACCATAGAAAACAAGGAACGTTAAATTATCACTAGTGGATGACAATACTTCAGAGGAGAACAAATGAGATGCCAAATCAGGAAAGTGATCACCTCCTCACAGGTGGCACAACCCCCCTGCCGGGAGCAGCTCCACGACCGGCAGCCTGAGCCTGCCAATTAAGAAATTTGAGTCAGGTAAATACATTGACATTGATAAGCAACTGTGGGTATTTAGCAATGTTTATGCTTCTTTGTTCTAGTCATATAGTAGTTATTTAGCAACATGTTCATTTCTATTTCTCGTGACTAAACATTTGGATGCCAACAGACACAACTGAACTCGTGATTTATAATTGAAAATACGTCTAAACTCAATGGGCAGGAGTTTCAAAATGTGCCCTGGGCAGGTATGAAAAGCATGGCCTAGGAACAGCCCTGGTCGACTCAGCTATGGAGGCCCAATGATGGGGCCTGTACTTGATCAAAGAAATATTGTACACCCCACCAGCTTGGCACAGACCGTGGTGACGAGCAATGGGTACAAGCCCAGACTATTTTAGGCATGCCAGCCAGCCGCCTCAAAACCTGGCTTTTACCCAGTTCACAACTCTATGACAGCCTGATATGGAGA
Organism: Fraxinus ornus; assembly: GCA_903798235.1. Classification (NCBI taxonomy): domain Eukaryota; kingdom Viridiplantae; phylum Streptophyta; class Magnoliopsida; order Lamiales; family Oleaceae; genus Fraxinus; species Fraxinus ornus. Next base: position 54,143 of record CAIGRF010039214.1, on the reverse strand, counting down.
ACTACCCAATATGACATAATTTACATCTCTACAATAGCCCAGTACAAAGAATCGGCCCTTTCGTATACCACTAGGGCATATGGTAAACAAATAGTACAAGATGCTCATGTTACAAGAAAAATTCAGCTTTAGCACCCAACTGCCAGACCATTTTTAGACAATAGATATCAGACTGTGCCAAAAGGAGAAGGGCAATGCTGGTAACTTACTCTAGCTCTCATGGCAACAGCACGTCCCCGACCAACACCAAGTGCAGAACCCTTGCCCTTCAAAACGTGTAAGTAAAATGAATCAGCAAGGAAGTACTTAGCAAAAGCAAATAAGAAGAAAAGAAAACAGGCAGAATAAAATGGTACCTTGATTCTAGCTTCCAAACGCTTGAACATTGGAGCATTCTTAAGCATATCTGGTATCACCATGAATCTGGTAAAAAATCAGCATTGGTAAAAAATCAGCATGAGTAAAAAGAAAAAAAAAAAATTGATGCAAGAAAACAACTTCCAAAAGTACATTTATGGGTACCTGACTTTGCTTCCACGAATGAAAACATGCTCAAGCTGTGAGACCTTCCCATCCTGAAAAAAATTGAACAAAATTAGCAATCAGAAAGAGTTTGAAATCAACTGAAGAAGATTCTTCTTTTTATCAAGAGAACAAATAAAATAAAACTCTTACCACTTAGAAATTAATTTGTTTTCAAGATTTTGCATCAACAATCACTTTGAAATATTTTAGTAGTTCAACTCTTTAGTATACCACTCGTTTTCATTTTATCTAATATGATTAATACTTTATTTTATAAACTTGAAAAAATCAGCTCATTACAATCCATGTGGACAGCACTTGAAAACGACAATTAGAGATTCCAAAGGCACAAAACAAAAGTGAAAATAAGAATGAGCTAAATGCAAAAGGGACAACAAACACAAACTAAACAAAAACATACTCTTAGAAACTTGTAAGATCTTAAGCAGGCTTCACTTTTAAGAATCCATTTATAAACTCTGTCATAATAGTGACATCTCCTCTTTGTGTTGAAATGAAATCCTTGAGATTGTTTAAATTTTAGAAAACCTTGAATTGTACATGTAAATACAACCAAGGACATGCAAGGATGAAGAAATTATATGTACTTCATCTTTTCAAAATTAAAATTGAAACTTTCAACCATGATAATAAAAAATAAAAATAAAAAACATTTTTGTTCACCTATGCATCTTTTAAATCCCAATATTGAACACGTGAAGAAATAAAAATTTCTCAAGTCATTATTATATCAAAACTGATAAGAAGTTTTCATTACAAAAATATAAGTGTTTCTCTTTCACTTGAAGAGATTAAAAAAGAAATAAGGAAATCTAAAAGAAGTCCAACAGTTAATATTCAAAGTTCAGAGACAATTAGAGTTGAACATGAGAAAGAAATTACAGACATTATAATTTTCCATTACCATTTACTCACCACTACTTCATTATACAGTATAAGATTGACCTTGATTATAAGAATAAATAAACAACCTAAACTTAAAACAAAATCCAAATAATTTAATTTACAATTACGTGTGCATATGAGAATAAACCGTAATGGGCATGGTCAAAAGAAGAAATAATAGTTAAACACCAGCAATCGAAAATGAAAAGAACTCAGTGAAAATTGTAAACGTGAAAGAATATAAAGGACATCGAAATAGGATAATACCATGACTTCAATTTGCATATAAACACTTTAAGATCTACTACTCTAAACTCTGTTATTAAGATCTACCTAGAGTGTAACGAAAAAAAAAAAAATTACTTTAAGATCTACCAAGAATGTAGTAAATACTGAAACGCGCAGGAAATTATTTAAAATATGAACAAAAATCCCAAAATAATTAAGTACGTTTAATTTTTTAAAAATATATATCTATACAAGGAATACACACCTTAGCAGTGTAAGTGATGTTTTCAAGCTGACAATTCCAGTTATCCTCGCATTCCACCATGCTGCCTCTGTACAGCTCGCCGCTCTTCAGCTCCACCGTCACCACGTGCCCCGACGCTTCGTGCAGTAGCTTCACCGGAATCCCCAAACTCCGACTCATTCTAATTTCTCGCTAAATTCGCTGATTTTCCTTCGTATTTCTTCTGATTTTCCCCAAAATCTGTAGTAGTAATGCTCCACCCTATAGGGTTTGAAGCGAGGGCAAGTATGTAAATGAAGAAATAATGTCTAGGGTTTAGTGTGTGCTATGTCATTGGAATTTTTTTAAAATTCAAGTTTGGCAAATATTTCCAAGTTAAAAATGATTATTTAATGAAATATGCGGTTAAAAAATGTGTAGAACGTTGCATAATGATGATTGGGCTTTGATTGCTAATTGGGCTGAATTTGTCTTTGATGTTGGGTTGGACTATTATTTGGATTACTTGGTGGCCCATGTTCTGTTTGATTAAAATGTGTTCTTACTTGAATTTCAACTTCATAAGTTTTTACTTAAAGTTGGATGATTGAGATGTCGACAAGTGTCACCCTAATGGTCATTGGATGGAGACCTTTTGGAGACTTCTCCTTATACTAGGGTTTAAGCTCGTGTGACAATTCATTCTTTCACTCTCTCGAACTATCTCTGTCTCTCACGCTGTTTCTCTGTTTCTGCACTCTGATATTGAAGCCCCTTTTAGATCGATGATTGTATAAGTCCTAATATATCTCTTGAGTGATTTTGTAGAGGGCTTGTACCATATCATTGTGTGGATTTCTAATTCGATTTGTGAGGGTTTCATATTCTGTGATGTAATCTTGGGTGGTGCGTCTGAGTGCCTGGTGTAACCTTGAATAGAGTTGTTGATCAGTGTTAATTAAAGGTGTTCAAAATATCCGAACCGAACCGGACCGAATCGAACCGAACCGAGCGGTTCTTCATAAGTTAAAGACCCGAACGGGTACCCAAATCGAGAACCGAAAGGTTTGGGTCGAGTCTCGGGTCTAGACCAAGAACCGAAGAACCGAATGAGACCCGAAACTAAATAATTTTTTTATTTTATTTATTTAATCAATTAAATTATTTTATTTTTTTCTAAATAAATTAACAAATTAATTAAATAAATAAAATCATTTCATAAATAAAAACATTTAATTACCAATTTACCAATTCCAATTTAGCCCAATACATACAAACCCGATTGGAACCGACCCAACCCGATTGGTAAGTATTAATATCTACTTTTTGGTATTTGTATGCATTGAATTAGTGTTATTCGACATCTAGTTATTTTTATATTTTTTAATTTGGCTACGTTAATTTGTATACGTTACAAATGAAATGTCATTAGTTATATTTATGTAGTGTTGCTGTAAATGTTAAAAAATTTAATTATGGTACGGAACCGAACCGAACGGAACCGAACCCGAACGGTTCCATAATTATATTTGGACCTGACGGGTCCATTTATTAAATACCCGAAAATTCTGGAACCGAACCGAACCGACCCACGGACACCCCTAGTGTTAATATAATGATTTCTTTCGATTGGCGGAATCTCAAAAGGGGATTAGGAACTTTGTTCTGAACCCCTTGCCTTATGGTGAAAAATCTTGTGTTCTTTACTTTTTCTTGTTATTCTTTCATGTTTTAATTTTACGTTTGTTGGTTAAAAGTGGTTGATTTGTTGAACTTGAACATTACAGTGGTATCAGAGCTTGAGGCGATGGTTCTTGGCTTTCGATCTGTGTAGACTTTAAAGTTTTTCACCTGATTCGTTTGTTCATCATGTTTATTGAAACCCTAATAAAAACCTTTGGTGAGTTCGTTCCAGTTTTACAACTGATTGTTCAAATCTTCTGCTTATACTTAAAAGTTTCTTTCAAAACGTTTTTAAATTGGTTTTGAGACTCTTCTAGGCAATTCCTTTGTCCAGAAACCCTATGCATTGTCTGGAATCTGAGGGTTGTCTTGATTTCGAGTCAAGAACCTTAATATAAAACATATGCACGTGTTCTTTAATACTGTATATTGAACTATGATATTTGTACTATTTCTTGTAAGTTTTACAAAGAATAAGTGACTGTTCTAGCCTAAAATTGAATATGTGAAATTCTGAATTTTGTACATACAACCCTGCTAACTGTATAATTCATTTGTCTCTTGAGTGCTGATATTCGGATTATTACTTGTTGTGTATACACTTGGTATGCAATGTTTGATCTGCATACATTAACCATTCATTCAAATAATTCATTATTCCTTCTTCAAAATTTAAATTGGAAGTTTTTAATTGTAAATGAGACTTTAGTCTCTGGCACCAAAAAATAAAAGTTCTTTTACTTCAACAAAAATGTGCAAAAGTCATTGATAAGTCATGGCCAACTGATCTTGAAACAAGTAAAGTTACTGAACAAGATGAAACTGCTTGGAGTTCGATTTTTCTGCACTTGTCTGATAATGTGCTTAGAGAAGAAGGAGAAACAAATACTGCGGCTGAATTGTGGAAGAAAATGGAGAAAACTAATTTGAATTGAGGTATGCCTATTAAGGTTTATCTCANTAAACTTGACCTATTTTGAAACAAACATTGATAGATTCAATAGATTAACCCGCGACCTAGCCAACTGTGATGAGAAACTCTCAAGTGGATAGCTGGCTTTGGTTCTATTAAATTCAATAGGTGATGAATATAAAAATATTAAAAATGCTATTGAATATGGTAGGAAAACTCTAACTACTGAAATGATCATTAATGCCCTAAGAACTAAGGAGTTAGAGTTAAAATCTGAAAGGAAAGAGTCTTCTAGTGGTCTGAATTTGATGGCTAAGTCTAAGTTTAATCCTAGAAGCAATAATTTTAATAAGAAACTAGGACACAAGAAGAAAATGAATCAGAAAGATAAAATGAAAATTAAAGGTAAAAAATATTTTTACTGTCAAGAGAAAGGTCATTTTATTAAAAATTGTCCCAAGAGACTTAGTGATAATAGAAACAAATCTAAGATTGATGGAGATGTATCTTTGACCTGCAATAATGAGACTAATATAGATGAAGTCTATATTGATGTTACCCATCAGCCTAGTCAAGAGTGGATTCTTGATTCAGATTGCACCTTTCACATGTGTCCTAATAAAGAGTGGTTTGTTGATTTTGAAAATGTAAATGATGGTCAAGTTTTAATGGGCAATCATATGACATGTCAAGTTAAGGGAATAGGAACTCATCACTTTAAGAGTAAATGATAATAATTTTCTTCTCTTAGAAAAAACTAGATATGTTCTTGACCTTTAAAGAAATCTGATTTTTTTAGGTGTGTTAGATGATCTAAACTATGACATTATGATTAATGCGGGATACATTAAAATTTTGAGGAATTCCCACTTGATTGTGGAAGTTCCCAAGAGATATGGATTTTACATTTTGCAAACACAAAATATTTTAGACTCCACTTCAACAGCAATTTTTTTTTCAAATGATAAGTTACAAATATGACACAAGAGATTGGGTCATATTAGTGATAAAAGGTTGCAAATCTTGAAAAAAAAACAAGGTGCATTTGGAAAAGATGACATTGAAAAACTCAATTTTTGTGATTATTGAATCTTAGGAAAGCATAATATGTTACTATTTTTGCCTGGAATGCATAAATTTGTGTCTATACTTGAATACTTGCATGTTGATCTTTGGGGACCAGCTTCTGTGCCTACTCATACAGGTTTTAAATATTTCTTGATGATCATTGATGATTTTTCTAGAAAAAAAATGGATTTTTCTATTAAAATCTAAGAGCCTGTTTGGTAGAGATTAAAATTAAAAAACTAGTCGTTATTGTTGACTTTTATTAGACGGGTGGGACCCAATAACGACCATATTTTTAATTTTAATTGGATTTTAATTGTTATCAAACAGACCCTAAATCTGATACTTTTGCATCCTTTAAAGATTGAAAAACTTTGATTGAAAACCAAACTGATAAAAGGATAAAAGTGTTAAGAACTAATAATGTCCTTGAATTTTGCAATTATAAGTTTGCTGAATTGTGTAAACTGCATAGTAAATTAAGATATAGAACTGTTACACACACTCTATAACAAAATGGCTTGATTGAAAGAATGAATAGAACTATACTTGAAAAGGTTAGATGCATGCTACTAAGTTCTGGTCTTCCTAAGCTATTTTGGAGAGAAACTGCAAAAACTGATAGTTATTTTATTAATAGAAATCATGCGAGTGCTATACATTTTAAAACCCCTAAAGAAATGTGGAATGGAAAACCTGTTGACTTTAGCAATTTAAAAGTGTTTGGATGTGCAGCCTTGCACATCAATTTGAAGGAAAATTAAATCATAGGGCTCTTACGTATGTTTTCTTGGGATATGGTGAAGGGGTAAAAGGGTATAGACTATGGGTAAGGGAAATCAAAGGATATAAGATCGTTATAAGTAGAAATGTTGTGTTTAATGAAAATGATCTACCTTGTTTGAAAAATAATAATAGTTTTGGACCTTTAAGTCAGACATAGAGTATATAGAAAGAGATAGATTGAGATTGAGGTGGAGCAAGTTGGGGTTGGTATTAAATTACCTAATGTTCAGACTGGAGAAGTTGAGGTTGATGTTGATGTTGAAACTCATAGACATGCCGAGTCTGAACAATCTAAAGCTGATTTAGAAATATATCAAATTTTAGGTGATTATCAACTAGCTCGAGAGAGGCAAAGAAGATAAGTCACACCACCAGTGAGGTTAGATGATGAAGTGTCTTTGCTTACTGTTCAAGGGTTTATTGAAAATATATATGTTTCTTATGATGATGCTATGAGTAGCATAGATTCTAAGCATTAGCCTGAAGCAATGCAAGATGAAATAGAGTCTCTTAAAAGGAATAAAATATGGGTTTTGACAAATAGACATAAGGGAAAACGGGTTGTGGATTGCAAATGGATCTTTAAGATAAAAAGGGGAGAACAAAGTGAGAATGACATTAGGATCCTGTCTGGAGGGAATTAAGATC
>CAIGRF010039214.1:30680-46177 GCA_903798235.1 Fraxinus ornus | reverse complement strand
GGTCTGTTATGTATCTAATGGTTTGTTCTAGACCTGATTTGGCTTTCTCTATAAGTGTATTGAGTAGATTTATGTCAAATCCTGGTGAAACACATTGGGAAGCTATGAAGTGGCTTCTTAGATACATTAAGGGAACTTGTGACTTGGGAATTCATTATAAGAAGCAATCTGATGGTGTTATCTTAAGGGGTTACACTAATTCTGACTATGCAGGTGATAAAGATAATAGGAAATCCATTTTTGCCTATGTGTATACTTTGTGTAATTCATGCATTAGTTGAAAATCTCAATTATAGAAAATTGTTTTATTATCTTCGACCGAGGCTAAATTTATTGCTGCAACTGATGTTATAAAAGAGGATATTTAGCTAAAAGGACTGTTAAATGAATTTGACTTTGTTAAAGATGTTGTTTTATATTCTGATAGCCAATCTGCCATTTATTTGAGCAGGAATCCTATTTTACATAATAGATCTAAACATGTTGATCTGAAATTTCATTTTATTAGAGATGTTATCTTATAAGGTATTGTGAAACTTGAGAAAATTTCAATTCATTTCAATCCTGCTGATGTCGGAACTAAACTGCTGCTTTTAAATAAGTTTTTGGACTGTTTAAGTCAACTCAACATTGATACTTGCTGATTTGTGTATCATGTAATAAGAGCAAATGATGCCATAATGGATAAATCTTTTTAGATGAAATTGGGATCATTGTATCAAGGTGGAGTTACTGTTCAAGGGTTTATTGAAAATATATATGTTTCTTATGATGATGCTATGAGTAGCATAGATTCTAAGCATTAGCCTGAAGCAATGCAAGATGAAATAGAGTCTCTTAAAAGGAATAAAATATGGGTTTTGACAAATAGACATAAGGGAAAACGGGTTGTGGATTGCAAATGGATCTTTAAGATAAAAAGGGGAGAACAAAGTGAGAATGACATTAGGATCCTGTCTGGAGGGAATTAAGATCAAAATTCTGACCGTTGGTATGGCAATTTTCTTACCGTTTGGAGGAAAGATGGGGCCCAGCTGTGAGAAGGCCGGTCAATTTCTGCGGCTACAAGTGGGTTTTCAACGGTTGGAATTTTGATGTCTAGCTCCACCAGACAAGCCCTAGATACAAAGCTAGACTAGTGGCTAAAGGCTTTACTCAAATAGAGGGAATAGATTTCAATGAAATATTTTCTCCAATTGTAAAATTTACAACTGTTAGAGTTATATTAGCCTTAGCAGTTCAGTTTAATTGGAAATTGGATGTCAAAACTGCATTTTAGAATGGAGATCATGATGGAACTATTTATATGGAACAATCGAAAGGTTTTGAAATAAATAAAAATTATGACCTTGTATGCCTTCTTAAAAAATCCTTACAATGGTACAAGAAATTTGATACTTTTGTGTTTGGACTTGATTTTAAAAGAAGTAATTTTGATACATGTNAGGGCTCTTACGTATGTTTTCTTGGGATATGGTGAAGGGGTAAAAGGGTATAGACTATGGGTAAGGGAAATCAAAGGATATAAGATCGTTATAAGTAGAAATGTTGTGTTTAATGAAAATGATCTACCTTGTTTGAAAAATAATAATAGTTTTGGACCTTTAAGTCAGACATAGAGTATATAGAAAGAGATAGATTGAGATTGAGGTGGAGCAAGTTGGGGTTGGTATTAAATTACCTAATGTTCAGACTGGAGAAGTTGAGGTTGATGTTGATGTTGAAACTCATAGACATGCCGAGTCTGAACAATCTAAAGCTGATTTAGAAATATATCAAATTTTAGGTGATTATCAACTAGCTCGAGAGAGGCAAAGAAGATAAGTCACACCACCAGTGAGGTTAGATGATGAAGTGTCTTTGCTTACTGTTCAAGGGTTTATTGAAAATATATATGTTTCTTATGATGATGCTATGAGTAGCATAGATTCTAAGCATTAGCCTGAAGCAATGCAAGATGAAATAGAGTCTCTTAAAAGGAATAAAATATGGGTTTTGACAAATAGACATAAGGGAAAACGGGTTGTGGATTGCAAATGGATCTTTAAGATAAAAAGGGGAGAACAAAGTGAGAATGACATTAGGATCCTGTCTGGAGGGAATTAAGATCAAAATTCTGACCGTTGGTATGGCAATTTTCTTACCGTTTGGAGGAAAGATGGGGCCCAGCTGTGAGAAGGCCGGTCAATTTCTGCGGCTACAAGTGGGTTTTCAACGGTTGGAATTTTGATGTCTAGCTCCACCAGACAAGCCCTAGATACAAAGCTAGACTAGTGGCTAAAGGCTTTACTCAAATAGAGGGAATAGATTTCAATGAAATATTTTCTCCAATTGTAAAATTTACAACTGTTAGAGTTATATTAGCCTTAGCAGTTCAGTTTAATTGGAAATTGGATGTCAAAACTGCATTTTAGAATGGAGATCATGATGGAACTATTTATATGGAACAATCGAAAGGTTTTGAAATAAATAAAAATTATGACCTTGTATGCCTTCTTAAAAAATCCTTACAATGGTACAAGAAATTTGATACTTTTGTGTTTGGACTTGATTTTAAAAGAAGTAATTTTGATACATGTCTTTATTGCAAAGGAAATGATGGTGAAAATTCACTATATCTTCTCATTTATGTTGATGACATGTTTTTAGCTAGTTATGACATAAAAGAAATAGAGTTAATCAAAAAACTTGAAATCTGAATTTGAAATGAAGGACTTAGGTCCTGTTAGAAAATTTTTGAGTATTGAAATTAAAAAGGAATAGAAGGGAAGACATACTTAATCTAAGTCAAAAGTCCTATGTTTTAAAATTGTTAGAAAAATTTTCTATGAGTGATGCTAAAAGTGTGAGTTTACCTTTAGCAAATCATTTTAAACTTTCAAATGATCAATGCCCCAAATATTCAAAAGAATGTCAAAAGTGTCATGTTCTAATGCAGTTGGGTCTGTTATGTATATAATGGTTTGTTCTAGACCTGATTTAGCTTTCTCTATAATTGTATTGAGTATATTCATGTCAAATCCTGGTGAAACTCATTAGGAAGCTATGAAATGGCTTCTTAGATACATTAAGGGAACTTGTGACTTGGGAATTCATTATAAGAAGCAATCTGATGGTGTTATCTTAAGGGGTTACACTAATTCTGACTATGCAGGTGATAAAGATAATAGGAAATCCATTTTTGCCTATGTGTATACTTTGTGTAATTCATGCATTAGTTGAAAATCTCAATTATAGAAAATTGTTTTATTATCTTCGACCGAGGCTAAATTTATTGCTGCAACTGATGTTATAAAAGAGGATATTTAGCTAAAAGGACTGTTAAATGAATTTGACTTTGTTAAAGATGTTGTTTTATATTCTGATAGCCAATCTGCCATTTATTTGAGCAGGAATCCTATTTTACATAATAGATCTAAACATGTTGATCTGAAATTTCATTTTATTAGAGATGTTATCTTATAAGGTATTGTGAAACTTGAGAAAATTTCAATTCATTTCAATCCTGCTGATGTCGGAACTAAACTGCTGCTTTTAAATAAGTTTTTGGACTGTTTAAGTCAACTCAACATTGATACTTGCTGATTTGTGTATCTTTAATAAGAGAAAATGAAGTCATAATTGAGAAATCACTATAAATGAACTGGGATCATTGTACCAATGTGGAGATTGTGGAAAATGTGGCATAATGATGATTGGGCTTTGGCTACTAATTTGGCTGAATCTGTCTTTGATGTTGGGCTGGACTATTATTTGGATTACTTGGTGGCCCTTGTTCTGTTTGATTAAAACGTGTTCTTACTTGGATTTCAGCTTCATACGTTTTTACTTTAAAGCTGGATGGTTGAGATGTCTTCAAGTGTCACCCCAATGGCCATTGGATGGAGACCTTTTGGAGACTTCTCCTTATACTAGGGTTTGAGCTCGTGTGACGATTCATTCTTTCACTCTCACGAACTGTCTCTGTCTCTCACGCCGTTTCTCTATTTCTGCACTTTGATATTGAAGCCCCTTTTAGATCGATGATTGTATAAGTCCTTGTATATCTCTTGAGTGATTTTGTAGAGGGCTTGTACTATATCCTTGTGTGGATTTCTGGTTCGATTTGTGAGGGTTTGATATTTTGTGATGTAATCTTGGACGATGCGTCTGAGTGTCTGGTGTAACCTTGAACAGAGCTGTTGATCTGTGTTAATATAGTGATTTCTTTCAATTGGCAGAAGCTCAAAAGGGGATTAGGAACTTTGTTCTGAACCCCTTGTCTTAGGGCGAAAAATCATGTGTTTTTTATTTTTCTTGTTATTTTTGCATGTTGTACTTTTACGTTTGTTGGTTAAAAGTGGCTTATTTGTTGAACTTGAACATTACAAAAAGTAAAAAAAAAAAAAATTATGAATATCATGGAATGTCTTATTATCTTACTGCTTAAGTAATTTACTTTGATAGTCTTGAAAGACCTGTCAGGTTTAAATCGAGGCTCTAAGAATGTCTCTTGATTCTTAAAAAACCTGCATGTTGCATTGGTCATGTTTCTTGCATTCGTTAATCCATCGAGCTCACACTTTACTAGAATGAGGAAGCTTACCCTTCCCGTCGTCGATCTCCAAGAGTTCTACCATCGAAAGGCCGCTTTACTTTACATAGTTTCACCAACTTCAGCCTCTACCGCTTTCAATAACCATTCACAAAATATCATAGCTACCATCAATCCTAATATTGTATGGTTAGTTCAGTTGAACTCAACTCCATGCGAGTCATTTTGTAAGTCGTAGACGTAGCTAAGAACTTTGTATTTGTCGGGTGCGTGTATATGTGCAAGGAAAATTCTCAATAATCCTTTTTGCTACTTGTTAAAAGATTTTTTTTGTTAAATTTCTCGTATTTAAAAGATTTTTCATTAAATAATTTCAAAATTTATATAGTGAAGTCTTTTCGATAAATTTTTTTTTTTTTTTTAATCTTAATTTTCAAGTGAGTCGTGACAATGAGTCAATTAGACCTACGAACTCACCACCCGGATAAAGATACTTGTCCAGGACCCTGATAATGCCAACAGGCCCCTTATGATATGTAAGTTTGGGGGGCATTACCGGGGCCTGTGGCCCTGATAATGTAGCATGATTCCTCATCACCCAGACTTAGTTTGACTGGTTGAATAAGTGAGCTCGGCCCATTAGTCAACGAGTCAAGTCTGGGCAAGCTTGTTAACCGAGAGGCCATCCCTTGTTTGGCCCCATGGGACTTGCCCCTGTAAGCGGGCGGAGCTGAGACGAGTGAGTCCATGAAGCCTTGTAAATATGATATACTGCAAAAAAATATCAATTTTTTTCTTGTAGCCACAAATTAATTAAGTGATGTGCAATCAAGCAGTTTGTTTTTCCATACACTAATCATTTATGGCCAAAAATACAAATACAAAGGAATAAACACCTTGCTACATAACACATATTTGGCTGTCTTTTACTGCTGTTTATCTTCACGAGTCCCTGAAGTCTCTCTCCTGTTCTTCAGCTTTGCTGGGGCAACTTTGGCAGGGGTCGACCTCTCTGATTGAGAGAACTGAATCAAGATTTGCATAAGAATCGTGACAATAGCCAATGCTACTGCTGAAAATCACTCTGGAAAGGTGCTCCTCTCTAGTGAGAACCGCTGGAAAAATTTTAGGGCCCCAAAAACGAGTAGAATTGCCCAAGAAACGACAACCTGTTATTGTGAAAAGGCAAGCCATTAGTTCAACACAACCAATGCAAACAAAAAGTGAGATGCGTGTTTGACTGAGCTTAAAATATTTACTTTCAAAATAAGCAACTTATCTCTTTCACCAATAAAATTTTTATGCTTAGCCAAACATGCAAGTACTAATTTAATGCATCTACCAATAGGGACTTCACTGGCCGACCAGTGTCTTGCAATTGTTCACCAAAGGAATCCTCGGCTACATGCTTGTCCAATAACTTATCCTAATTCACAAGAATGCAAACAGAAAAAAGGATCATCACAAGTTACATGTTGAGACCAGAAAATTCCTCGTATTCTTTAGAATCTATATAGTCTCTCTCCAATTATCAACAGTTTCGAAAGAAGTAAATATCAAAACTGAAGGAAATCGTAAGTGTGAACCTTGGCCACAAAGGCATCCTTACACCACTGAGCAACGGCATCATCTGTTTCAGGCAAATCCTTCATCAAGTGTCGCTTGAGGTGGACATGCATCTGCACAATGGGAAATTATTAACGTCTAAAAATTGGGGAAAAAGAAAAGCATCCTAGAAAGAGGATCAGATTGTCAAAGGAACTTCTTCAAAGGTATAAAACAATGGGTAATTTCATTTAGCAACCAATACTTTTTCAAAATATATTACAATCATAAATATATAAAACATTTGCCAGTCCTAGATAACTACAACGCATATATACCAGGCTATCATGATAGAGTGCAAATTTTAGCTTACATAAATTCTTCAGATTCCCATCCCGTAACATTTGCATTGCTGTAAACGGGAAATGGCAAAAGGAACACAAAAATATATCCTTTTCCAGTCTGACTTGAGTATGTTTTATTTTTTTGTTTATAATATGCACATACATACTATAAAAGCTCTCTACCCGTTCTCCAAAAAATAAAAAAAATAAAAACTTCCTCTACCCTATTCCCTATTTAAATTAAGTAGAAAGCTTCAATTGTTTAGTTGATTTTGCAGTTATTTACTTCTCCGAGCAAACATAATGGCAGCATTGTAAAATGATGCCAAGCATATTAATGTAGTTGTCAAGTGACATGCACCATTACTCCTATTGTGTGTAGATAAAAGAAGTTGCAAAATCTGATCGTACGTAACTAAATCTACGAAATTTAACTTCTTATAAAGCAAAATGAACCAATCCTGCGTTACCTCCTAGCTAAATTCAATTGCCATCATATTATAACAGATTTAACAATAGAGCTCTGAGTATCAGATTTTACAGACTTACCACAGAAGGTTGCCCTTTAAAGAGTCTTATCATGGTAGGTGTGGGTGAAGTTTTGGGGATAGCAACAGTTACATCATAAATGGCCGGAACAAATGTGCGCATATGACTTACTGCTGCCACAAAACCCTGAAAACAAGCAACAGATCTTATTGGGCAAATTGAATAATGTACAACCTTGGAGAACACAAGGTTACCCTCAAGTCAATGCATGATCAACGCAATTGTATCCTCATGTATAATAACTACATATGCAGAAATCAAGCAGTAGCAGTATTGGAAAAGTTATGGTACTTCACAACTTCGTATCCAGCGCAAAAAGTTAGTTTATGACGAGCCTCCATTAAGAGTCAAAGGGAAGAAGTTAACGATTTCGAAAGAATAAGCCCCTGTTTAACAACCATTATTTAAAAACTCGTTTTTCTACATACTTATTTTCAACCACATTCAAACTAAAATATTTTGCACGTAAATCCAAAATTTTTCCCTACTTTTTAACCACACATTCTCCTAAAAATTACTATTGAAAACATTGTTTTGGCTAAATAATGGCCATCAAACAGGGGCTAAATAACAGAACTATAATAGGTCGAGGACATGTGCAAATTACAGGATACTGTGGTGAAAAAATGCAAACCCATAAGAAGACAAGCAAGGCAAATAGAAACAAACAGCGAAAGGCTCTCTATTTCAAGCAAAATATTCTGATGATAATGACTGTTGTTTCAAACATGAAAACAACCCAAAACTCTTGGGTCAAAAAGCTGCAGCACAGGTGGATACCATGGTCAATCAGACTTGTGCAGTCGCACTCACCGACATGCTACCAACAGTTAATACCAATAGAATTAATTGAAACATCACATTTAGAATTGTTGAAACATAGAAAGGGAAAACGAGAAACAAACCAAGAACTACTATAAACACTAATAAAACAGAAGTAGCACTAGAAAATTTATCGTTTACAGAAGCAGGTGCAGTTGGAAACCTTTGTACGAGGAATCAAAACATTCCTTGGAACTGCCATCCCTGCTGAAGTAGCATATTCTTGAGCAGCCAAAAGCTTTGCTTCAGTAAATCGTGTACCCTCCACAAAAAGTGCCAGCCAAAAGGGCTGAGGGAAATCCCTTAGCCGTTGAAGACCTGACTGCAATAGATGTCCACGAAGTCCAAATTAAGATTAACCCAAACAGTTAAAGAAGCAAAGAATTGGAGAGGAAAACACATCATAGATAAACAAAGACGACTGGTATGAACATCCACGTGCATAATGAACAAAAAAAATTTCATCATTCCAAAATACCTTTAAAGTGGTTTCATCCTTTGCCCAGCTTCTTTCAAGAAAGAGATACTCTGAAAACCACATGGACCATCCTATGACCTGCATATATTGGATGCAACAGCAAGCTTGTTTATGCATATCTTATTCAATACCTCAAATAAAAGGGTGGGTGTGAACAAATTAAGGAACATGATAAAGAAACAAGAACACAACAGGAGTTTTAAGTCTAGTACTGCTATCTATGAATACTTGTTAGACTTTTTCAGCAATGGCAGAAATATAAAACTTAGATCTCATAATATGATTTCCAATACCTTTAAAAGGTCAGTCACCCTGACAGCGACCTTCACAGTGTTATTGAATACTTATAAACTTCAGCTTTGATAAAAACCAATCAAAACCTTAAAGTTATTTCATTACAAGAACCAGTGGCAACTGGTCAATAACATTTCTTGACTATCAAAATAAAGTCAAATTAGTAATGATACAGAAAACACTATTTTGAAGCGTGGCATGGTTTTTCTGGATTTAAATCATCAATCAGTAAAGCACATTTCTCCATTGTCATACACAATAATTTATATGCTGATTCTACAAAGTTTTAGAGATCAATAAAAAGTCAAAATAAAAAAATAAATAATAAATAAAATAGCCACTTCATAACAACTTAACAGGTAGAAGGTGAATTTAAGATAAAATCAAAGGCTCATTTAGCACTTTTGAACAAGAATTGACATAAAATACTTACTGGAAGGAGCTTTGATGATTTTTTCATAACAGCTAAAGCGCTTCCAAGGCAACCTGATCGCTGCCATTAAAAGAAGGACCAATCAGAAGAATTGACATAAAATGATGATGCTAAAAACAGAATTTAAATCAAGCATTAGCAAGGATATTGCACAATTCCAAAGCTAGTAAAACAAAAAATTTTTTACATCTGCCTGTATATGTCTACTAGCATATCCATACACTTGTTTGTATGAGCAAGCATCTGAATTAAGAAACATTCCATACCCACTTTATCCCACAATGAATGTTCTACTTTTACTCTGTATGACCATTTCTTTCAAATTCAGTTCCATGTCTAAGAAAAAATTATGGTTACATAAAGACCATGTTAAATCATTCATACCAATGCCTAAGGGTATATTTACATATTCTATGCACACTAAGGTGCAATTGGCTAATTAATTCTCTTAATTGAGTTCACTTGGAAATAAATGGTCTTTGGGCCTTAAAACAAAATTGGTTTTAGTGCATCCAAAATTGGAACCCAGTTTTTCAGAAAAACCATTTATTTCTTTAAAATTGTTTCTCAGGTTTATCTAGAAGTCTTTAAGCCAGGTCTTTTGAAATTGGGGCTAATTTCACTTCGTCTTCTTCAAGTGACTATTTTCTTTAATCAGCTTCAACCCCTTCCACGCATGGGATATGCCCCTTTCCGTATCATCTTATTTGAAGGATCTGAGCCAGATCCCACACACGTACCCGTGTCATGTAGACAGGTGTGCTTCATCACAAATGAAGAGTCCGAGCATCATAGCAAGCATTATATGATAAAGCATAGAGTGAAACTTTTTTCATCGTAAAAAGGATAATGTTTGAATTTTGCTTCCTTGTGGAACAATCACTAGTGATTCCACTCAACTCAAGAAATGCACCGCCCACTCTATCTGTAACTTAATCCACAAAGACAAGACAAGACAAGTATAATTGTACAAATTTGTCTCGTGTGATATATTTGTCCCATTATGATCGGTAAACAGTACAGAATCTTGTAGAGTTATGTGTTATAACTTATGGAGTTCTTTTTTGAAATACACGAACTCGTATTTTGCAGGTTGTACTACTAATGACCTTCATTTAACTCCTCAAGGTTTTAGTAAAGTACAAAATTTCTAAATTGCATTATATAGTGGGAAACTTGAATGAAAACCCATGCAAAATAAGATTTTGTTCCGTTTTAACTAACGTCATAAACGATATGGGTAGACCATGTGAAATGTACGTGTAATACCTCCCTGCAACCGCCACTCCTGAAAATAAATTAGATTACTAATGCAGACAATAAATTCAATTTGAATCGAAACGAGTCACCAAATTTGCAGCAGTAATCCTAGTACTTCTAGATCAAATGCTTCTAGTTAGTTCAAAAGTTGTAATTGGTTGTCATCGTAGTTATTTATGAATTCTGTATACAGGAAATGCCAAAGACCATTTTGACAGCAACGGTTGACAAGCAGTTACAGAGAACAAGAAATATCTTGCCACGTGTATCAAATACCACGGACTGGCACTTGTGACTACACGGCACAAGTTTATTCATCCCAGGAGCAGTCCTTACTAAGCCTTCTAAATACAAATTTTTCAATCCTGATAGTACTTTTATTGAGATTCTAAGTTCTACAAATATCAGGAATAACCTATAAGAGAAGATTATAAATACTGCTTCTACTTTTGTTTATTATTTCTTCATAGTACTCTTCCTAACTTCAAGTCTTTCGCACTGCGAACTGAACAGATTCATAATTCATAAACCTGAAGAACTTAGATGACATCAGTTACTGATAAAGCATGTGATGCATTTTTAGCAAAGTGCTCTTCAATGTATAACATAAATAAGAAATACGGAAATTTTATGCATGAGTAAATGTAGAGCGGCATGGAAGCAACAATCAGACTGCTAACCTGAGCCAAAACCCATCCTACAAGCCAATCGATGTCGCTTCTATGATTACACATGACGAGTGCATGTTCTTGACCTAGAAGTTCACCAGCACAATTCAATAATTCTTGAGTGAGACAAGCGAGGCACTTTATCCTTTTCCAGGTACAAAGATGAAAACTGAATTCAATAAACATAAGTTTTAGCCTTACCCATCAATTTAAAGGTTTCAGAATCTGTGTACACTTGGATCTGCAATCAGAAGAGTTGCAGTGAGAGATGGACTGTCAGGTGTTCTGAAGAAGTGACAAATTTAAAAATTAAAAGGGGGATTTTTTTTTTCCCCGCACATACAATAACACATCCTTTCTAACTATGATATTTTTCTAACTAGACAATGCTGGAACTAACAGAAAATGACACATCAAAATAAAATATCCTAAATTTTCTCAATAAGAGATCAATACTAGATACAAAAATGACATTTGAAGACTTTGAAGTCCGTATTTGTGGCAAATGAACTATAGTTACATGGTTTAACTTTTCTTTTGAAGAACTAATAGGTTAAGTATATTCTTATTTTGGCTCTGTCAAATACAATTTAGAAGCATAACAGCATACAATCACATAATAAATAGCTTCTTTACATGTAGACAAAATAAATGTAAAATGATCACATAATATTGAAAGCACGAAATTCATTCAGAACATTCTAGCATTTAGGTCCGAGGAGCTTTCTAAATTTACCACACCGTGGCTTTACCAAAAGATCTTAGAAAATAAAGGCTGAAGCTGTGAGTGCCAAAATGATGTAATGGTAAAAGACGAATTGTGGTCATTAATCAATAGTAAATTACTATCTTATATGGCTGATTGCCGTTATTCAAGAAGACTTTAACAAATTGGAAAGAAATATCCCGTGGTGCTTGTGAAAGTAAAAAAATAAAGATACATTTCATCCACTGTTAAGCAACAAAGTAATGTTTAAGCCTTGGTAAATCAAGCCACAATATTATAACCCTTTAAGTAAACAGTATTTGAAGCTTTAGATCTAACTTCACGAATCTTAGCACTTGATTCTAAAGGCACCCATCAATTGTCAGATAACATGGGATCTAGAAAAAAAAATCTGTAAAGGTGAAAATAACTTGATCATCGCAACAATTTCCATATTTAGTGATTGAAATTTCCAAGGTGAATCAACAGCTATATTATTACTCTCACATAGCTTAAACCAACTTCATTTGTTACAATGATCCAGACATTCAATTATAAATCTGTTCTTCGTAACATAATGGAGATTGGAGACTACAAAGATGTGAAAGTATATTAGAAATGAGCTTATACTGCAATCAACAAATGATATAATCAAATGATGTAATATAAAAAATGCAATGGCACGCTTAGATTTCTTCACCTTAACTCCAGCCCACCAGTCAACCAGCCAAACGAGCTCGAGCCACAAAAGCTCTGCCACTGCTCTATTTATCCTCCTGTAAGTGTTCTTTGACAATGGCCTTATTAGCACAAAACATACTGCCTGAAAATCCCCCAATAAACTTTGTCACATTTCTTCGAATTCAAAAATACTTCATGCGAATAACATATATTTATAACAAAATAACCAGAAAATCACTCAAGAAAAATTTTAAAAAAAAAAGCTTAGAAACCCTAGAAAACGTGTAGCAATTCAGCTAGGGCTAGAGAAAAGACAGTTTAATTAGCTCCAATATATCATGCCCATGTCAGCAACCTTGAAAAAAATTCAATTTTAAAACTTGTCGATTGGGTTGGGGTAAAATTAATCTGGTAAGTGCATGACCTGAATGAAATTGACAATGAGCCCAGATAGGAAAAAGAGAACACCCAACGGCACAATAACAGCTGCCGCTGCAATCGCCATAGCCTTGAAATCCCCCAATTTCAGACTACGATTTGTATGTATGTGTGTATGGACTATGGAGAAAGAACAATGGAGTAGTTAATTGATAGCAGAGGGATGTTGGGTGTAATAAAGAAAGGGGAAAATCTGGGAAATTGTGAAATGGACATCAACTATTTTGGTGCACATTCAAATTTTCATTCTACTTTTTTTGGGCCACATTTTTTTTTCATTCTCATTCTTCTATTTATTTTCAATCACACATTTTTCAATAAAATAATATTTTCCATCACATCAATAATTTTTCCTTCTTTTTCAATCACATATTCCCATCACATCAATAAAAAAAAATGCATTTTTTGGAAATAATGTGCCCCAAACGGGGACTTAACTACACATTTTTTAATAAAATAATATTTTCCATCACATCAATAACTTTTCCTTCTTTTTCAACCACATATTCCCATCACATCAATCAAAAAAATACATTTTTTTGAAAATAATGTGCCCCAAATGGGGGCTTAACTACACATTTTTTAATAAAATAATATTTTTCATCACATCAATAATGTTTCCTTCTTTTTCAACCACATATTCACATCACATCAACCAAAAAAATACATTTTTTGGAAATAATGTGCCCCAAACGGGGGCTTAACTACACATTTTTTAATAAAATAATATTTTTCATCACATCAATAATTTTTCCTTATTTTTCATTCACGTTTTCTCTATCAATCTACTAATTTAGAATACATTCTTCCAAAATAATGTGGATCAAACACACCCCAAAATTCATAAATATTAATCAATCAAAGATACAATATTTTTTATAATAAATATTGTTGATAACATATCTCATATTATCATTGGACACTTTAAAAAATATTTTCAACCAACATTTTTTTTTAGACATGTGTAATATTGGGAACAATATTGTCAAAATTCATTCTATAAGGTTATGTTTGAGCTAAATTATTGTAGAATGAGAATGAAAAATATAGTCGATATTGGAGCACATATAAAAAATAGAAAATTTAAATTTAAATATTGATATAATGGATAACAATCATATATTTTATTTTAATAAGATAATGATATAGATTAAACGGAGCAAAATAAAGAATCTTGCTATGTGTAATTATTGTGTACAAAAGCGGGTGACCAAATGCCAAATGTCGCCCCCTTTGTACAAATATCATTATTGAAAAATAAATGACATTGTCCAATGACAATTCATAGGTTCATGGAGTGTCAGAGTGGTATTATTAGATTTGGTTGGATTTGAGAAAATTGGTTGCAGATTGGCGACAATAACAAGAAAGTGCCTCTGTGAGAGAGTGAGGGATTTTATTCTTATTTTTATTTTTATTTTTATTTGAAAATATAATATAAGAATGCCTTTTATTACTATGATGAAATTTATATGAAAAATAAATAAATTCTAGATAATTCAATTTTTTAGAACTATTTTTATAAAAATTATTAATTAAATGTGTTTGATTAATTTAATTCTCAACCTTAAAAATATTAAACTTGTTCATTTTTTATTGATGAGTAGATGAAAAAGAAAATAATATATTGAATTACGTGAAAAATAAAAATCATCCCTCCTTAAAAGAAAATATGGTCACATGACCAAAAAGTTCAAAAAAATATTTTTCGTAGAAAAAGTTGTCAATCAAACACCTCAAAAATAGGAAATTGGATGAAAAATGACATTTTTCATAGAAAACATGGTAAGAGCTCGTTTGGTAAAAATTAAAATCGGATTAAAATTGAAAAACTAGTCATTATTATTAACTTTTATTAAACGAATGAGACCCAATAACGACCATATTTTCAATTTTATTCTGATTTTTAGCCTTCCCAAACAGGCTTTAATTAGAACTGATTTTGATTGAATTAAGAGTTGATCCACCGAATTAGCGTCGATGATACCAAATTTGAAAAGAAGAAGGTCATTTATCATATAAATATTGGTCGCGTTTTCATGAAAGTAGTGTTCTCCTTTTGATTAGAAAATTTAAATCTTGAGGTTATTTTCTACTTTGGATGATGAGAGAAATGAAGAATTTTACGATCGACTGTAATGCTCGTGTTCCAGATCAAATTTTCAAGGCTTTTGCAAAATTCGACACAATTATATTTCTACTATGTAGACTATCCCTTTATTCCTAATTTTATAAATTTTGAGATTTAATAGATATCAATAATTTTATGAAAAAAATAACATTTTATTAGACAAATAATTAATTATCATTCATGTTGTAAAAATATAAATATATTTTCTAATACTTTAAATGATAATAATGACATAATCATAATCATAATCATAATCATAATCTATTTCAATAAATGTACGCACATACGAGTAATTTTATTTACTAATTGCTCAAATGTTAGTTTTGAGATGTACAATAAGTTTACGGTGTTGGATATATTACACCGATAATGTGCATATTATATTAATCAAGAACATCTCGTTAATATACATGAAATCGAAATATCATTCGACTTACCGAAATCTGATTTGAGAAGACAGATTAGTAAATTACTGACTTCGAATATATGCATATGGATTTATCGCTTCCCAATCTTGAACGCACCTCGCTTTAGTTCAAACTATCCTTTCAATAAAAACACATAAACCAATTAACCATATTCTGAAATCAAGCATAAATATAATTACAAATGAG